>JAWKAU010000261.1:0-154000 GCA_033398695.1 Orobanche coerulescens
CAATATTATATCACATATAGAAGCATTGTGGTAGAAATTCGTCCGATTCTGAAATAATTTTCCGGTGACGAAAATTGGACGCCTAAAACTAAGTATAAAACGGTAAAAAGACACCCAAATTCCGACCATTTGGTGATAGTTCATTCGAGAAGGACCTCGTGAACAATCTTATATCACATATAGAAGCATTGTGGTAGAAATTCGTCCGATTCTGAAATAATTTTCCGGTGACGAAAATTGGACGCTTAAAACTAAGTATAAAACCGTAAAAAGACACCCAAATTCCGACCATTTGGTGATGGTTCATTCGAGAAGGACCGGGTGAACAATCTTATATCACATATAGAAGCATTGTGGTAGAAATTCGTCCGATTCTGAAATAATTTTCCGGTGACGAAAATTGGACGCCTAAAACTAAGTATAAAATCGTAAAAAGACACCCAAATTCCGACCATTTGGTGATAGTTCATTCGAGAAGGACCGCGTGAACAATCTTATATCACATATAGAAGCATTGTGGTAGAAATTCGTCCGATTCTCAAATAATTTTCCGGTGACGAAAATGGGACGCCTAAAACCAAGTATAAAACCGTAAAAAGACACCCAAATTCCGACCATTTGGTGATAGTTCATTCGAGAAGGACCTCGTGAACAATCTTATATCACATATAGAAGCACTGTGGTAGAAATTCGTCCGATTCTCAAATAATTTTCCGGTGACGAAAATTGGACGCTTAAAACTAAGTATAAAACCGTAAAAAGACACCCAAATTCCGACCATTTGGTGATGGTTCATTCGAGAAGGACCGGGTGAACAATCTTATATCACATATAGAAGCATTGTGGTAGAAATTCGTCCGATTCTGAAATAATTTTCCGGTGACGAAAATTGGACGCCTAAAACTAAGTATAAAATCGTAAAAAGACACCCAAATTCCGACCATTTGGTGATAGTTCATTCGAGAAGGACCTCGTGAACAATCTTATATCACATATAGAAGCATTGTGGTAGAAATTAAATCCGATTCAAATAATTTTAGGTGACGAAAATTGGACGCTTAAAACTAAGTATAAAACCGTAAAAGACACCCAAATTCGACCATTTGGTGATAGTTGATTCGTGAAGGAGCTCGTGAACAATCTTATATCACATTTATAATCATTGTGGTTGAAATTCGTCCGATTCAAATAATTTTCCTGACGAAAATTGGACGCCTAAAACTAAGTATAAAATCGTAAAAAGACACCCAAATTCCGACCATTTGGTGATAGTTCATTCGAGAAGGACCTCGTGAACAATCTTATATCACATATAGAAGCACTGTGGTAGAAATTCGTCCGATTCTGAAATAATTTTCCGGTGACGAAAATTGGACGCTTAAAACTAAGTATAAAACCGTAAAAAGACACCCAAATTCCGACCATTTGGTGATGATTCATTCGAGAAGGACCGGGTGAACAATCTTATATCACATATAGAAGCATTGTGGTAGAAATTAGTCCGATTCTGAAATAATTTTCCGGTGACGAAAATTGGACGCCTAAAACTAAGTATAAAATCGTAAAAAGACACCCAAATTCCGACCATTTGGTGATAGTTCATTCGAGAAGGACCACGTGAACAATCTTATATCACATATAGAAGCATTGTGGTAGAAATTCGTCCGATTCTGAAATAATTTTCCGGTGACGAAAATTGGACGCCTAAAACTAAGTATAAAATCGTAAAAAGACACCCTAATTCCGACCATTTGGTGATAGTTCATTCGAGAAGGACCTCGTGAACAATCTTATATCACATATAGAAGCATTGTGGTAGAAATTATCCGATTCTGAAATAATTTTCCGTGACGAAAATTGGACGCTTAAACTAAGTATAAAACCGTAAAAGACACCCAAATTCCGACCATTTGGTGATGGTTCATTAGAGAAGGGCCGGGTGAACAATCTTATATCACATATAGAAGCATTGTGGTAGAAATTAAATCTGATTCGAAATAATTTTCCGTGACGAAAATTGGACGCTTAAACTAAGTATAAAACCGTAAAAAGACACCCAAATTCACCATTTGGTGATGGTTCATTAGAGAAGGGCGGGTGAACAATCTTATATCACATATAGAAGCACTGTGGTAGAAATTAGTCCGATTCTCAAATAATTTTCCGGTGACGAAAATTGGACGCCTAAAACTAAGTATAAAATCGTAAAAAGACACCCAAATTCCGACCATTTGGTGATAGTTCATTCGAGAAGGACCTCGTGAACAATCTTATATCACATATAGAAGCACTGTGGTAGAAATTCTTTCGATTCTCAAATAATTTTCCGGTGACGAAAATTGGACGCCTAAAACTAAGTATAAAATCGTAAAAAGACACCCAAATTCCGACCATTTGGTGATAGTTCATTCGAGAAGGACCGCGTGAACAATCTTATATCACATATAGAAGCACTGTGGTAGAAATTCGTCCGATTCTGAAATAATTTTCCGGTGACGAAAATTGGACGCCTAAAACTAAGTATAAAACGGTAAAAAGACACCCAAATTCCGACCATTTGGTGATAGTTCATTCGAGAAGGACCTCGTGAACAATCTTATATCACATATAGAAGCACTGTGGTAGAAATTCGTCCGATTCTGAAATAATTTTCCGGTGACGAAAATTGGACGCTTAAAACTAAGTATAAAACCGTAAAAAGACACCCAAATTCCGACCATTTGGTGATGGTTCATTCGAGAAGGACCGGGTGAACAATCTTATATCACATATAGAAGCATTGTGGTAGAAATTCGTCCGATTCTGAAATAATTTTCCGGTGACGAAAATTGGACGCCTAAAACTAAGTATAAAATCGTAAAAAGACACCCAAATTCCGACCATTTGGTGATAGTTCATTCGAGAAGGACCGCGTGAACAATCTTATATCACATATAGAAGCATTGTGGTAGAAATTCGTCCGATTCTGAAATAATTTTCCGGTGACGAAAATTGGACGCCTAAAACTAAGTATAAAATCGTAAAAAGACACCCTAATTCCGACCATTTGGTGATAGTTCATTCGAGAAGGACCTCGTGAACAATCTTATATCACATATAGAAGCACTGTGGTAGAAATTCGTCCGATTCTGAAATAATTTTCCGGTGACGAAAATTGGACGCTTAAACTAAGTATAAAACCGTAAAAAGACACCCAAATTCCGACCATTTGGTGATGGTTCATTAGAGAAGGGCCGGGTGAACAATCTTATATCACATATAGAAGCATTGTGGTAGAAATTCGTCCGATTCTGAAATAATTTTCCGGTGACGAAAATTGGACGCTTAAACTAAGTATAAAACCGTAAAAAGACACCCAAATTCCGACCATTTGGTGATGGTTCATTAGAGAAGGGCCGGGTGAACAATCTTATATCACATATAGAAGCATTGTGGTAGAAATTCGTCCGATTCTGAAATAATTTTCCGATGACGAAAATTGGACGCCTAAAACTAAGTATAAAATCGTAAAAAGACACCCAAATTCCGACCATTTGGTGATAGTTCATTCGAGAAGGACCTCGTGAACAATCTTATATCACATATAGAAGCACTGTGGTAGAAATTCTTTCGATTCTCAAATAATTTTCCGGTGACGAAAATTGGACGCCTAAAACTAAGTATAAAATCGTAAAAAGACACCCAAATTCCGACCATTTGGTGATAGTTCATTCGAGAAGGACCGCGTGAACAATATTATATCACATATAGAAGCATTGTGGTAGAAATTCGTCCGATTCTCAAATAATTTTCCGGTGACGAAAATTGGACGCCTAAAACTAAGTATAAAACGGTAAAAAGACACCCAAATTCCGACCATTTGGTGATAGTTCATTCGAGAAGGACCTCGTGAACAATCTTATATCACATATAGAAGCATTGTGGTAGAAATTCGTCCGATTCTGAAATAATTTTCCGGTGACGAAAATTGGACGCTTAAAACTAAGTATAAAACCGTAAAAAGACACCCAAATTCCGACCATTTGGTGATGGTTCATTCGAGAAGGACCGGGTGAACAATCTTATATCACATATAGAAGCATTGTGGTAGAAATTAGTCCGATTCTGAAATAATTTTCCGGTGACGAAAATTGGACGCCTAAAACTAAGTATAAAATCGTAAAAAGACACCCAAATTCCGACCATTTGGTGATAGTTCATTCGAGAAGGACCGCGTGAACAATCTTATATCACATATAGAAGCATTGTGGTAGAAATTCGTCCGATTCTGAAATAATTTTCCGGTGACGAAAATTGGACGCCTAAAACCAAGTATAAAACGGTAAAAAGACACCCAAATTCCGATCATTTGGTGATAGTTCATTCGAGAAGGACCTCGTGAACAATCTTATATCACATATAGAAGCATTGTGGTAGAAATTCGTCCGATTCTGAAATAATTTTCCGGTGACGAAAATTGGACGCTTAAAACCAAGTATAAAACCGATAAAGTACACCCAAATTCCGACCATTTGGTGATGGTTCATTCGAGAAGGACCGGGTGAACAATCTTATATCACATATAGAAGCATTGTGGTAGAAATTCGTCCGATTCTGAAATAATTTTCCGGTGACGAAAATTGGACGCCTAAAACTAAGTATAAAATCGTAAAAAGACACCCAAATTCCGACCATTTGGTGATAGTTCATTCGAGAAGGACCTCGTGAACAATCTTATATCACATATAGAAATCTTGTGGTAGAAATTAAGTCCGATTCAAATAATTTCCGGTGACGAAAATTGGACGCTTAAAACTAAGTATAAAACCGTAAAAAGACACCCAAATTCCGACCATTTGGTGATAGTTCATTCGAGAAGGACCTCGTGAACAATCTTATATCACATATAGAAGCATTGTGGTAGAAATTCGTCCGGTCTCAAATAATTTTCCGGTGACGAAAATTGGACGCCTAAAACTAAGTATAAAATCGTAAAAAGACACCCAAATTCCGACCATTTGGTGATAGTTCATTCGAGAAGGACCTCGTGAACAATCTTATATCACATATAGAAGCACTGTGGTAGAAATTCGTCCGATTCTCAAATAATTTTCCGGTGACGAAAATTGGACGCTTAAAACTAAGTATAAAACCGTAAAAGACACCCAAATTCCGACCATTTGGTGATGGTTCATTCGAGAAGGACCGGGTGAACAATCTTATATCACATATAGAAGCATTGTGGTAGAAATTAGTCCGATTCTCAAATAATTTTCCGTGACGAAAATTGACGCCTAAAACTAAGTATAAAATGGTAAAAAGACACCCAAATTCCGACCATTTGGTGATAGTTCATTCGAGAAGGACCGCGTGAACAATCTTATATCACATATAGAAGCACCGTGGTAGAAATTCGTCCGATTCTCAAATAATTTTAGGTGACGAAAATTAGACGCCTAAAACTAAGTATAAAATCGTAAAAAGACACCCTAATTCCGACCATTTGGTGATAGTTCATTCGAGAAGGACCTCGTGAACAATCTTATATCACATATAGAAGCACCGTGGTAGAAATTCGTCCGATTCTCAAATAATTTTCCGTGACGAAAATTGGGACGCTTAAACTAAGTATAAAACCGTAAAAAGACACCCAAATTCCGACCATTTGGTGATGGTTCATTAGAGAAGGGCCGGGTGAACAATCTTATATCACATATAGAAGCATTGTGGTAGAAATTCGTCTGATTCGAAATAATTTTCGGTGACGAAAATTGGACGCTTAAACTAAGTATAAAACCGTAAAAAGACACCCAAATTCCGACCATTTGGTGATGGTTCATTAGAGAAGGGCCGGGTGAACAATCTTATATCACATATAGAAGCATTGTGGTAGAAATTCGTCCGATTCTGAAATAATTTTCCGGTGACGAAAATTGGACGCCTAAAACTAAGTATAAAATCGTAAAAAGACACCCAAATTCCGACCATTTGGTGATAGTTCATTCGAGAAGGACCTCGTGAACAATCTTATATCACATATAGAAGCACTGTGGTAGAAATTCTTTCGATTCTCAAATAATTTTCCGGTGACGAAAATTGGACGCCTAAAACTAAGTATAAAATCGTAAAAAGACACCCAAATTCCGACCATTTGGTGATAGTTCATTCGAGAAGGACCGCGTGAACAATATTATATCACATATAGAAGCACTGTGGTAGAAATTCGTCCGATTCTCAAATAATTTTCCGGTGACGAAAATTGGACGCCTAAAACTAAGTATAAAACGGTAAAAAGACACCCAAATTCCGACCATTTGGTGATAGTTCATTCGAGAAGGACCTCGTGAACAATCTTATATCACATATAGAAGCATTGTGGTAGAAATTTGTCCGATTCTGAAATAATTTTCCGGTGACGAAAATTGGACGCTTAAAACTAAGTATAAAACCGTAAAAAGACACCCAAATTCCGACCATTTGGTGATGGTTCATTCGAGAAGGACCGGGTGAACAATCTTATATCACATATAGAAGCATTGTGGTAGAAATTAGTCCGATTCTCAAATAATTTTCCGGTGACGAAAATTGGACGCCTAAAACTAAGTATAAAATCGTAAAAAGACACCCAGATTCCGACCATTTGGTGATAGTTCATTCGAGAAGGACCACGTGAACAATCTTATATCACATATAGAAGCATTGTGGTAAAAATTTGTCCGATTCTGAAATAATTTTCCGGTGACGAAAATTGGGCGCCTAAAACCAAGTATAAAAGCGGTAAAAAGACACCCAAATTCGATCATTTGGTGATAGTTCATTCGAGAAGGACCTCTTGAACAATCTTATTTCAAATATAGAAGCACTGTGGTAGAAATTCGTCCGATCTCAAATAATTTTCCGGTGACGAAAATTGGACGCTTAAAACCAAGTATAAAACCGTAAAAAGACACCCAAATTCCGACCATTTGGTGATGGTTCATTCGAGAAGGACCGGGTGAACAATCTTATATCACATATAGAAGCATTGTGGTAGAAATTCGTCCGATTCTGAAATAATTTTCCCTGTGACGAAATTGGACGCCTAAAACTAAGTATAAAATCGTAAAAGACACCCAATTCCGACCATTTGGTGATAGTTCATTCGAGAAGGACCTCGTGAACAATCTTATATCACATATAGAAGCACTGTGGTAGAAATTCGTCCGATTCTCAAATAATTTTCCGGTGACGAAAATTGGACGCTTAAAACTAAGTATAAAACCGTAAAAAGACACCCAAATTCCGACCATTTGGTGATAGTTCATTCGAGAAGGACCTCGTGAACAATCTTATATCACATATAGAAGCATTGTGGTAGAAATTCGTCCGATTCTGAAATAATTTTCCGGTGACGAAAATTGGACGCCTAAAACTAAGTATAAAATCGTAAAAGACACCCAAATTCCGACCATTTGGTGATAGTTCATTCGAGAAGGACCGCGTGAACAATCTTATATCACATATAGAAGCACTGTGGTAGAAATTCGTCCGATTCTCAAATAATTTTCCGGTGACGAAAATTGGACGCTTAAAACTAAGTATAAAACCGTAAAAAGACACCCAAATTCCGACCATTTGGTGATGATTCATTCGAGAAGGACCGGGTGAACAATCTTATATCACATATAGAAGCATTGTGGTAGAAATTAGTCCGATTCTGAAATAATTTTCCGGTGACGAAAATTGGACGCCTAAAACTAAGTATAAAATCGTAAAAAGACACCCAAATTCCGACCATTTGGTGATAGTTCATTCGAGAAGGACCGCGTGAACAATCTTATATCACATATAGAAGCACTGTGGTAGAAATTCGTCCGATTCTGAAATAATTTTCCGGTGACGAAAATTGGACGCCTAAAACTAAGTATAAAATCGTAAAAAGACACCCAAATTCCGACCATTTGGTGATAGTTCATTCGAGAAGGACCTCGTGAACAATCTTATATCACATATAGAAGCACTGTGGTAGAAATTCGTCCGATTCTGAAATAATTTTCCGGTGACGAAAATTGGACGCTTAAACTAAGTATAAAACCGTAAAAAGACACCCAAATTCCGACCATTTGGTGATGGTTCATTAGAGAAGGGCCGGGTGAACAATCTTATATCACATATAGAAGCATTGTGGTAGAAATTCGTCCTATTCTGAAATAATTTTCCGGTGACGAAAATTGGACGCTTAAACTAAGTATAAAACCGTAAAAAGACACCCAAATTCCGACCATTTGGTGATGGTTCATTAGAGAAGGGCCGGGTGAACAATCTTATATCACATATAGAAGCATTGTGGTAGAAATTCGTCCGATTCTGAAATAATTTTCCGGTGACGAAAATTGGACGCCTAAAACTAAGTATAAAATCGTAAAAAGACACCCAAATTCCGACCATTTGGTGATAGTTCATTCGAGAAGGACCTCGTGAACAATCTTATATCACATATAGAAGCACTGTGGTAGAAATTCTTTCGATTCTCAAATAATTTTCCGGTGACGAAAATTGGACGCCTAAAACTAAGTATAAAATCGTAAAAAGACACCCAAATTCCGACCATTTGGTGATAGTTCATTCGAGAAGGACCGCGTGAACAATATTATATCACATATAGAAGCACTGTGGTAGAAATTCGTCCGATTCTCAAATAATTTTCCGGTGACGAAAATTGGACGCCTAAAACTAAGTATAAAACGGTAAAAAGACACCCAAATTCCGACCATTTGGTGATAGTTCATTCGAGAAGGACCTCGTGAACAATCTTATATCACATATAGAAGCACTGTGGTAGAAATTCGTCCGATTCTGAAATAATTTTCCGGTGACGAAAATTGGACGCTTAAAACTAAGTATAAAACCGTAAAAAGACACCCAAATTCCGACCATTTGGTGATGGTTCATTCGAGAAGGACCGGGTGAACAATCTTATATCACATATAGAAGCATTGTGGTAGAAATT
This sequence comes from Orobanche coerulescens, assembly GCA_033398695.1. Classification (NCBI taxonomy): domain Eukaryota; kingdom Viridiplantae; phylum Streptophyta; class Magnoliopsida; order Lamiales; family Orobanchaceae; genus Orobanche; species Orobanche coerulescens. The sequence continues at coordinate 8,969 of JAWKAU010000261.1, forward strand.
CGTCCGATTCTGAAATAATTTTCCGGTGACGAAAATTGGACGCCTAAAACTAAGTATAAAATCGTAAAAAGACACCCAAATTCCGACCATTTGGTGATAGTTCATTCGAGAAGGACCGCGTGAACAATCTTATATCACATATAGAAGCACTGTGGTAGAAATTCGTCCGATTCTCAAATAATTTTCCGGTGACGAAAATTGGACGCCTAAAACTAAGTATAAAATCGTAAAAAGACACCCAAATTCCGACCATTTGGTGATAGTTCATTCGAGAAGGACCTCGTGAACAATCTTATATCACATATAGAAGCACTGTGGTAGAAATTCGTCCGATTCTGAAATAATTTTCCGGTGACGAAAATTGGACGCTTAAACTAAGTATAAAACCGTAAAAAGACACCCAAATTCCGACCATTTGGTGATGGTTCATTAGAGAAGGGCCGGGTGAACAATCTTATATCACATATAGAAGCATTGTGGTAGAAATTCGTCCGATTCTGAAATAATTTTCCGGTGACGAAAATTGGACGCTTAAACTAAGTATAAAACCGTAAAAAGACACCCAAATTCCGACCATTTGGTGATGGTTCATTAGAGAAGGGCCGGGTGAACAATCTTATATCACATATAGAAGCATTGTGGTAGAAATTCGTCCGATTCTGAAATAATTTTCCGATGACGAAAATTGGACGCCTAAAACTAAGTATAAAATCGTAAAAAGACACCCAAATTCCGACCATTTGGTGATAGTTCATTCGAGAAGGACCTCGTGAACAATCTTATATCACATATAGAAGCACTGTGGTAGAAATTCTTTCGATTCTCAAATAATTTTCCGTGACGAAATTGGACGCCTAAAACTAAGTATAAAATCGTAAAAGACACCCAAATTCCGACCATTTGGTGATAGTTCATTCGAGAAGGACCGCGTGAACAATATTATATCACATATAGAAGCACTGTGGTAGAAATTCGTCCGATTCTCAAATAATTTTCCGGTGACGAAAATTGGACGCCTAAAACTAAGTATAAAACGGTAAAAAGACACCCAAATTCCGACCATTTGGTGATAGTTCATTCGAGAAGGACCTCGTGAACAATCTTATATCACATATAGAAGCACTGTGGTAGAAATTCGTCCGATTCTGAAATAATTTTCCGGTGACGAAAATTGGACGCTTAAAACTAAGTATAAAACCGTAAAAAGACACCCAAATTCCGACCATTTGGTGATGGTTCATTCGAGAAGGACCGGGTGAACAATCTTATATCACATATAGAAGCATTGTGGTAGAAATTCGTCCGATTCTGAAATAATTTTCCGGTGACGAAAATTGGACGCCTAAAACTAAGTATAAAATCGTAAAAAGACACCCAAATTCCGACCATTTGGTGATAGTTCATTCGAGAAGGACCGCGTGAACAATCTTATATCACATATAGAAGCACTGTGGTAGAAATTCGTCCGATTCTGAAATAATTTTCCGGTGACGAAAATTGGACGCCTAAAACCAAGTATAAAACGGTAAAAAGACACCCAAATTCCGATCATTTGGTGATAGTTCATTCGAGAAGGACCTCGTGAACAATCTTATATCACATATAGAAGTACTGTGGTAGAAATTCGTCCGATTCTGAAATAATTTTCCGGTGACGAAAATTGGACGCTTAAAACCAAGTATAAAACCGTAAAAAGACACCCAAATTCCGACCATTTGGTGATGGTTCATTCGAGAAGGACCGGGTGAACAATCTTATATCACATATAGAAGCATTGTGGTAGAAATTCGTCCGATTCTGAAATAATTTTCCGGTGACGAAAATTGGACGCCTAAAACTAAGTATAAAATCGTAAAAAGACACCCAAATTCCGACCATTTGGTGATAGTTCATTCGAGAAGGACCTCGTGAACAATCTTATATCACATATAGAAATCTTGTGGTAGAAATTCGTCCGGTCTGAAATAATTTTCCGGTGACGAAAATTGGACGCTTAAAACTAAGTATAAAACCGTAAAAAGACACCCAAATTCCGACCATTTGGTGATAGTTCATTCGAGAAGGACCTCGTGAACAATCTTATATCACATATAGAAGCATTGTGGTAGAAATTCGTCCGATTCTGAAATAATTTTCCGGTGACGAAAATTGGACGCATAAAACTAAGTATAAAATCGTAAAAAGACACCCAAATTCCGACCATTTGGTGATAGTTCATTCGAGAAGGACCTCGTGAACAATCTTATATCACATATAGAAGCACTGTGGTAGAAATTCGTCCGATTCTGAAATAATTTTCCTGTGACGAAAATTGGACGCTTAAAACTAAGTATAAAACCGTAAAAAGACACCCAAATTCCGACCATTTGGTGATGGTTCATTCGAGAAGGACCGGGTGAACAATCTTATATCACATATAGAAGCATTGTGGTAGAAATTAGTCCGATTCTGAAATAATTTTCCGGTGACGAAAATTGGACGCCTAAAACTAAGTATAAAATCGTAAAAAGACACCCAAATTCCGACCATTTGGTGATAGTTCATTCGAGAAGGACCGCGTGAACAATCTTATATCACATATAGAAGCACTGTGGTAGAAATTCGTCCGATTCTGAAATAATTTTCCGGTGACGAAAATTGGACGCCTAAAACTAAGTATAAAATCGTAAAAAGACACCCAAATTCCGACCATTTGGTGATAGTTCATTCGAGAAGGACCTCGTGAACAATCTTATATCACATATAGAAGCACTGTGGTAGAAATTGTCCGATTCTCAAATAATTTTCCTGACGAAAATTGGACGCTTAAACTAAGTATAAAACCGTAAAAAGACACCCAAATTCCGACCATTTGGTGATGGTTCATTAGAGAAGGGCCGGGTGAACAATCTTATATCACATATAGAAGCATTGTGGTAGAAATTCGTCCTATTCTGAAATAATTTTCCGGTGACGAAAATTGGACGCTTAAACTAAGTATAAAACCGTAAAAAGACACCCAAATTCCGACCATTTGGTGATGGTTCATTAGAGAAGGGCCGGGTGAACAATCTTATATCACATATAGAAGCATTGTGGTAGAAATTCGTCCGATTCTGAAATAATTTTCCGATGACGAAAATTGGACGCCTAAAACTAAGTATAAAATCGTAAAAAGACACCCAAATTCCGACCATTTGGTGATAGTTCATTCGAGAAGGACCTCGTGAACAATCTTATATCACATATAGAAGCACTGTGGTAGAAATTCTTTCGATTCTCAAATAATTTTCCGGTGACGAAAATTGGACGCCTAAAACTAAGTATAAAATCGTAAAAAGACACCCAAATTCCGACCATTTGGTGATAGTTCATTCGAGAAGGACCGCGTGAACAATATTATATCACATATAGAAGCACTGTGGTAGAAATTCGTCCGATTCTGAAATAATTTTCCGGTGACGAAAATTGGACGCCTAAAACTAAGTATAAAACGGTAAAAAGACACCCAAATTCCGACCATTTGGTGATAGTTCATTCGAGAAGGACCTCGTGAACAATCTTATATCACATATAGAAGCACTGTGGTAGAAATTCGTCCGATTCTGAAATAATTTTCCGGTGACGAAAATTGGACGCTTAAAACTAAGTATAAAACCGTAAAAAGACACCCAAATTCCGACCATTTGGTGATGGTTCATTCGAGAAGGACCGGGTGAACAATCTTATATCACATATAGAAGCATTGTGGTAGAAATTCGTCCGATTCTGAAATAATTTTCCGGTGACGAAAATTGGACGCCTAAAACTAAGTATAAAATCGTAAAAAGACACCCAAATTCCGACCATTTGGTGATAGTTCATTCGAGAAGGACCGCGTGAACAATCTTATATCACATATAGAAGCACTGTGGTAGAAATTCGTCCGATTCTCAAATAATTTTCCGGTGACGAAAATTGGACGCCTAAAACCAAGTATAAAACGGTAAAAAGACACCCAAATTCCGATCATTTGGTGATAGTTCATTCGAGAAGGACCTCGTGAACAATCTTATATCACATATAGAAGTACTGTGGTAGAAATTCGTCCGATTCTGAAATAATTTTCCGGTGACGAAAATTGGACGCTTAAAACCAAGTATAAAACCGTAAAAAGACACCCAAATTCCGACCATTTGGTGATGGTTCATTCGAGAAGGACCGGGTGAACAATCTTATATCACATATAGAAGCATTGTGGTAGAAATTCGTCCGATTCTGAAATAATTTTCCGGTGACGAAAATTGGACGCCTAAAACTAAGTATAAAATCGTAAAAAGACACCCAAATTCCGACCATTTGGTGATAGTTCATTCGAGAAGGACCTCGTGAACAATCTTATATCACATATAGAAGTACTGTGGTAGAAATTCGTCCGATTCTGAAATAATTTTCCGGTGACGAAAATTGGACGCTTAAAACTAAGTATAAAACCGTAAAAAGACACCCAAATTCCGACCATTTGGTGATAGTTCATTCGAGAAGGACCTCGTGAACAATCTTATATCACATATAGAAGCATTGTGGTAGAAATTCGTCCGATTCTGAAATAATTTTCCGGTGACGAAAATTGGACGCCTAAAACTAAGTATAAAATCGTAAAAAGACACCCAAATTCCGACCATTTGGTGATAGTTCATTCGAGAAGGACCTCGTGAACAATCTTATATCACATATAGAAGCACTGTGGTAGAAATTCGTCCGATTCTGAAATAATTTTCCGGTGACGAAAATTGGACGCTTAAAACTAAGTATAAAACCGTAAAAAGACACCCAAATTCCGACCATTTGGTGATGGTTCATTAGAGAAGGGCCGGGTGAACAATCTTATATCACATATAGAAGCATTGTGGTAGAAATTCGTCCGATTCTGAAATAATTTTCCGGTGACGAAAATTGGACGCCTAAAACTAAGTATAAAATCGTAAAAAGACACCCAAATTCCGACCATTTGGTGATAGTTCATTCGAGAAGGACCTCGTGAACAATCTTATATCACATATAGAAGCACTGTGGTAGAAATTCTTTCGATTCTCAAATAATTTTCCGGTGACGAAAATTGGACGCCTAAAACTAAGTATAAAATCGTAAAAAGACACCCAAATTCCGACCATTTGGTGATAGTTCATTCGAGAAGGACCACGTCAACAATCTTATATCACATATAGAAGCATTGTGGTAGAAATTCGTCCGATTCTGAAATAATTTTCCGGTGACGAAAATTGGACGCCTAAAACTAAGTATAAAATCGTAAAAAGACACCCAAATTCCGACCATTTGGTGATAGTTCATTCGAGAAGGACCGCGTGTGTAACACCCCCAAAACCATCCGGGATATTACAGCGCCGTGGGTCCCACGCCGGAACCCACCAGGCTAAAAACCGTTTACAAAACCAATTCAAAAGCGCCAAAAGGCCGATGACGGTAATATTTTAAATACTCAAATATTTTCAAAAGCATAATTTTGAAATACCGTCATAAAATACCATTTGGAAATACAAGGCGAAGTGCCAAATCTCAACAGTTTAAAATATACGTTAAGCCACAACTTAAACGTCTGATAAAATAATTTGGGAAAAGAGTTTGTGAAAATAACCCAAGTTCGTAAAATGCCCAAAAGACCATTTTAAAATACACACACGAGTTGGTAAAAATACCAAAGAGCTATTTTGAAATATACACACGCAGCGGATAAATGCAGTTCAAAATACACATTTGCAGCGGAAATAAATGACCGGAAATAAATACTCAATACTCAAAACATGCCACCGCCAGTATCACATCGGGAAGCTCATCCCCTCACGACCGCTACTAGCTCGATCTCCAAGTACCTAAAAATAAAGCCCACGACGGGGTCAGCCACAATACTCAATAATGATACCGATCACATCATCATAAATAATCACATACCAATGTAATAATACTGTAAGAATACTACCAACGTAATCTTACCGTTATAACCTTACCAATCCATAATAATCCAATCCTTACCATAATCCACATTTCGCATCCTCAAATGACGAAATGAACTCAACAATAATTATACATCTTGTATTCCAAAAATACCAATAATCCTCAAAACATCATCAAAACTCATAAGTGCGGTAATAATCCAGCCTGTGCCAAATCCTGTCCGTCGGATTACACAATCAAATCTCAACATGTATAAACCAATAATACACAACATATCTGTAGATCAACTACCACATGATAATGATAACAAATCCCGAAACATCGACATATAGTCCGAATGCTTATACGATCAATAACCAGATCAACCGATAAATCAACTGAGAATATCATCGACATGATAACTCCAATACGACCAACAAAGGATCAACGATAACCGAGAGTACCATCAACATGATAACTCCGACACGATCAACAAAGGATCAACAATAACCGAGAATACCATCAACATGATAACCCCGACACGATCAACAAAGGATCAACAATAACCGAGAATACCATCAACAAGGTAAACTCCAAATGATCAACAATAATGGATCTCAAGAAATAACTCCGACTGTCGAACATACCCCTCGGGCGTATGAACAACCAGTCACAAACCGTCGAACATACCCAACCATAAATGGAGGATGAACGACCAAACAATATGGCTCAAAGATGGAAGTCATAGTACGCCCGATCCGGAAATGTGTCCGTGCACAAGCCACCCCGGGTATTGATCACATACACGTGTGGTCTTGTACCTAATTAGCCTCACGAACTACGTCTCGTGTGCACGGTTCAATGTGGAAATATCAACACATAACCATCATGTGCCCGGCTAAAAATCCTACACAATAACCAATCGGCACGCAGATATGACTCCAGATATGTCACGATGCAACATGACAACGAAACTCAAAGAAACACATATCCAATAAGGATCAAAAGACTCACTGAAGTGAACAACAACAGACCGACAATGAAAAGTCGACACGACTAATCAATATCCAAAACATCAATCCTGGGATCATAATCCCCAAATGAATGACCAACATCTACGATCTCAATACAACAGTCCTGGGATCAACATCCCTCAACGAATAACCGATACGAAACTCATTACATGAAACCTCAACATATACAATAACTCAACATACTAATTATCCACATGACTGAACAAATACTTAGATTACCTCAAAGTCGAGGACCATATCCATCAACATCCCCCAATGAGACGATCAACATAACCATTAATACCAACAATAGTCCTGGGATCAACATCCCTCAACGAACAACCAGTACGAATCTCAATATACGAAGCCTCAACATACAACATATACAACAACTCAACATAATAATTATCTCATAACTGAACAATACATAAATTACCTCAAAGCCGAAGACAACATCCTTTCCACGAACAACATTCCTGAATGAATACATAGTTATACAAATAATCTCAAATAAGGTACCATCCAATCAATACCAATAAACCTTTATCCCGATATTTATGTCATCACGATAACTATCCTCGATATCCGATATTCTATATCATTGACCAAAGATAACTCACGTCTTCCTTGAACACAATTAAATCATATACCTTATGATTTATTACAACCAGAGCACGATATACAAACCATTATCCCGACAACTTATATTTCTAACAACATTGCTATACGAATTATAAATGAAATGAAAACGAAACCATTCATCAAATATTATAAACTGAACAAGTATAAACTTGCCTCGATACCGATACCACGAAGTCGTTACCAAAATCCATTGCCTTCATCCACGAGCTCTTCAGCCCCGAACAAAGCAATATACGAACTCTTCGACCTCAACCGCAACACAACGGTCATAATCCACGATCAAAACATAACAACCTATTGCAATAACCGATTAACACACATTCGATAAAAATCAATAACCGATCAACAACGGTTCTACAATATCCCGATAAACACATATCCAACAACCAAATCAATCGATCACGAATTCAAAACCACAATACGATTCCACAATCCGAATATCATATCCATAATCTATTTAAACCAACAAGGGTCTAACATTACCGATTCCAAATTCAATCTTAAAAACAATTACAAGTTTCCTCCTTGTATAATCATAATAAAATCCAATTACCGGTTATCATCATCAATCCGGACAATCCGATCAATTCAACATTATAGATAACCATATTCCAAAGGTTTCAAATAATTCCATTATCCGAATTGAACACTTATTCAATAAGTATGAATTTCCAAATTCAAACATGGATAATAATTCTCATCAAACTCGAAATCATATTCGTATTCCTATACGAATATTGTACCAAATACATAACTTAGTTCTAGATATGAATATTCCATATTCATATCTAAAACACCAACACCTTAAAACGTATTCATCAAATCAATGATCAATTCATCTCGACATTAAGGATTTTATAACATATTGGATTCCAACTTCAACTCCAAATACGAAGACAAAACTCCTTCTTGTTCATACTTGTAAATTCGTAAGAAACAATTTACCAATTATTATCGTGAATAATCACATTCCAATTATCCGAAATCCCTCCAAAATCATAACATGTATAACTTATGAGTCCTTCAAGAACATGAATTATCCGAATTCACGTTCACAATCCATAAAAGAACATAATCCGATGTTTTCTAACATCTAACCAATCTTTAATCATAATTCAAGGCATATATCATCATGTTCTTCAACATATGATCTTCTTAACATCAAGAATCGAAGCAATACTACCAAGAACATCAAGAATATTATGATTCCATAATCATAGCAACATAATCAAGACATAATCCAACATATCATCATTTTCCTTCAACATACACCTCATATAACCTCAAGAATCGAAACAACAACATCTTAATCATCTTCATACAAATCATTTATCAATAACAACATCAAAAAATCCGAAATGAAAAGGAGGATTATCCAACATACCTCTTAGAAGATGGAATACACAAGAAATCACTTCAAGAATCATCAATAAGTCCATATCCAAGCTCCAAATCCAAGCCCTCAAGCTCAAAATCGAATTAGGAGAGCCAAAATATCCCTCTCTCAAGGTTTGGAGATGAAAAACGAAGAGAAATGATGAAGTGAAATGAAATGACGGCCATTCCTTATATAAACTCCCCGCTCGTTACGTACGTAACATTCCCAAGTTAACGTACGTAACACCTCTTACGTACGCTATCTTGTCCTGGTTAGCGCGTCGTAATGCCACCCTGCACTTACCGCTCAAAACGTGAACTTCCTTACGTACGTAACCCATGCCATATAACGTACGTAATATACCAGTTGACTTGCTACAGTACAATGGTCGTGTTACGTACGTAACACGTCCTGTATAACGTACGTAACATGTACGTTGACTCACCTGTCAACATCCTCCGCCGGAAGTTGCCGACACAGGGCCCCACCTGCCGACCACGACTCGATCGTCTGATTCCCATGTTACGTACGTAATGTCTCGGCCATAACGTACGTAACTCTACCAATTTAACGTACGTAAGCTTCAACACATAACGTATGTAATGGCTTCCATACTTAGCCATTTACAGCAATTCCTGTCCAACGTCTCGACATAACAAATACGAACATACGGCATACTGAATACACATACTGAATCCAAAAATATTCTCATACGGTATACCTGATATCCAAATCTGTTCAACCTGATACAACATATCCTGAATATATCTGTCAATCCAAAATCGATAATCACACTAGTATAACTGTCTCGGTTCTCAATTTATTTTATCCATACTTTGTATAGATACCAAACTAGACAAAGATATCTCGTATAAAATAACGCGAAAAATTTATACTGAAAATCCGGGTATTACATACTACCCCCCTTAAAATAAGTTTCGTCCTCGAAACTTGCAACCAGTCACCAACAACAGATCAATCCAAAACTTCCAACTCATCACAAAAACAATCAATCGTCGCCACAAGCGAAATAACCTAACCAATATACTTACAGGTGCGTGAAGCCGATGATCTCCCGTGATACTAGCACACGACTCCCATACGAAGTCTCAACACAATCAACACACACCAATATCACACATAGCAGTTTGAAAAGAATCTCAAAAATTTGGGAAACTCCAAAAATCGATTCGACTCAAAAGTCAGAAAAACTCATTTTCAAAAGCCACGCTACTACCGTACCGGTAAAGCCACATAACACACATGCCTGGGTTTCACAAAACCCAAGCTCCGATACCATCTTCTGTAACACCCCCAAAACCATCCGGGATATTACAGCGCCGTGGGTCCTGCCGAACCCACCAGGCTAAAAACCGTTTACAAAACCAATTCAAAAGCGCCAAAAGGCCGATGACGGTAATATTTTAAATACTCAAATATTTTCAAAAGCATAATTTTGAAATACCGTCATAAAATACCATTTGGAAATACAAGGCGAAGTGCCAAATCTCAACAGTTTAAAATATACGTTAAGCCACAACTTAAACGTACCGATAAAATAATTTGGGAAAAAGAGTTTGACGAAAATAACCCAAGTTCGTAAAATGCCCAAAAGACCATTTTAAAATACACACACGATTTGGTAAAAATACCAAAGAGCTATTGTAATATCCGGGGGTAAATTTTTTTTTTCGTGTTACTGTTGAGTTGTACGTATTCATTTGGAATTGTACAAGTGTTGTTGTTTGGACCGATACAATTTATATTGTATTAAAATATTTCGGGATCGAAATATTTATACTGGTCGTCGGTTTGGTTTCGTCGTTTGGTTGTTGTTTGGCGAGTTTGGAATTTTGGCCAAGTTTATAGCCATAGCGTACACTACCTGTGTAGCATTACGTACGCTAATTTGTTGCGATTACGTACGTTACGTCCTGAGGTTTTCGTACGTAATGCATGGTAGGTGGTGGGAACCTTCCTCGTGGTCAACTTTCGGGATGAGGGTATCTTTAGGGTATCATTTATATTTATATATATATATATATATATATATAAATCTTTTCCCATATGAGATTCCCACCTTTCACTCCCCTCACGTTCTCATGCATATTATATATATATATAATACACTCAATCATCCCTCACCCTCAATCATCATCTCTCTCTCTCAATTGTCCTCTCGGCAGCTCCTTCTCCCCCTCATTTTTTATTTTTTTTTCTTCTTTCCTTCTTCTTCCAGCTTTCTCGTCCTCCAGCTCTCTCTCCCTTCTCTCTGTCATTTTTTTTTTTTTTCGGCAAGGCGGAAGCTTGAGGACGGGCAGTTTCTCCATTTTTCCGGCCGGAGGAGTAGGCCGACGTCTCTGGCGGCAAGCTGGAGCTCGGCGGCGGCCGATCGGAATTTCCAGTTGGGAGACATTATAAATCAGTCGATCTGACCATTCGGCATTTTTTCGCGAGCTCGGGCGTCCGGCGTCTTCATGGTTTCCGGCCATGGACGGAGTTCCGTTGATTCCGGCCGGAAGTGGTTTTGTCCTAACAGACGACGGAATGGAGGTTTGACATTTTTCCGGCGAAGGTTGCCGGCCGATCGACTTTCCTGGTAAGCCTTTGTGTTGTGTGTTGTGTGTGTTATATATATATATCTTTATATATATATATCGTGTGTAAGTCAATATGTATATATATATATGGCGTGATGTGTGTGTGTGTTGTGATGTGCAGATGTGTTATGTATATTATATATATATATGTAGTAGATGTGTGTGTGTTAGTGTGTGCAGCGTGAGTTGTATGTGTGTGTGTCGTGTGTTTTATGTATATGTATATATATAATAAAGCTGTTATATATATATATATGTGTGTTTAGTGTGCAGTGAGCATATGTATTTGTATATATATATGAGTTGTATATATATATATATGTAATATATATATATATATTATATATATACGTATATATACGGATAAATACGAGTATAGTATGTGTTCGTGTTGGAATCGGAATTATCTATTGTGTTGTTTTCGGTCGATATCGTGTTATCGAATGAATTGTATTTCATTCAAGGTTGTTCGAGTGCTTGTGATTGACGGAGGACGCGTTGATCGATTCGTGGTAGGACGTTGATCGTGGAAGGACTTTCTCGCCTTTGGTTTGAGGCAAGTTTTATACTTGTACTGGTCAATGAGATTAATGTTATCATGTATGTGTATGAATGTGTGTATCATTTCGAGACTTGGTCTCTTTATGATTTTGTTGATATCAGGGGATTGTTTGATACGATACCCTTCGGCAAATTATGCCAAATATTATTGTTGTTCGTAAATGGCCGATTTAAGGCATTACGATACTTGTTGGTAATATTGTTGTCGATAGCCGGTTCGCGGTATCGACATATCGATTGTTATTGTTGATTGATGTTTCTTCGAGATATTGTTGTCGATAGCCGGTTCGCGGCATCGACATATCGATTGTTATTATTGATTGACGTTCCATCAAGATATTTTTTTTGTGAACGGTCGTTATTGATATCAGTGTTTTTCTATTGATGTCGTTTTGGCCGATTGAAGGCATCGACGTATTCGATTTTCATCTTCGTTATCGGTAACCGATTAAAGGTGCCGAGACATCTGTTGTATAATTGTTATCGGTTAACCGTTCTGAAGGTAATCGATATATTGAATTGGGATTATCAAAGATAATTCCCATCCGTTGTATAATTATTATCGATTGTCCGCTCTAACGGCAATCGATATATTGAATTGGGATTATCAAATATAATTTCCACCCGTTGTCAAAAAGATAATTCCCATCCGTTGTATAATTGTTATCGATTGGCCATTCTACGGTAATCGAAGTATTGAATTGGGATTATCAACGATAATTCCCATCCGTTGAATTATTATTGTCGTGTTGACCGATTCAAGGCAACACACTATTATTCTTGTGAACTCGGTAATTTTGTGATCTTTGAAGGTTGAGGATTTTCCCGAACTGTTGTGTTGTGATCGTTGCTCGTGTTAATTGGTCCTTAGGGATTTTGATCCCAGGATGGTTGTTTCGAATATTGTCGGTCGTGTCGATCTTTCATTATTCGTGTCATCGTTCACTTGGTGAGTCGTATGATTTGTTTTGGATGTGTTATCCTTTGAGTTTCGTTGTCATGTTGTATCGTGACATATCCGAGTCATATCTACGTTCGATTGGATATTGTGTAGGATTTTTAGCCGGGCACATATATAGTCATGCGTGAATATTTTCCGTGAAAGGTCGTGCACACGAGACGTAGTTCGTTGAGGCTAATTAGGTACATTGTCCCACGTATATCCTGGATTCCGTATACGGGGTGGACATGTGCACCGACACATATTCGGATCGGGCGTCTTGTGATGTCCATCATTGAGCCATACAATTTTGTTCGTTCATAATCCATTTAAATGTGTGGATGTGTTCGACGTTTTGTGATTAAGAGTTCATACGCCAGAGGGGTATGTTCGACAGTCAGGTTTGTTTCTTTGAGATCTGTATTGTGATGATGATTTACATTCGGGCTTTGGCTGTGCCATCGTGATATTTTGGCGGCTTGGTGAGGGCTTTCAGGCCATTGTGATGTAACGGTATTTCCGTTTGAGCCTTCGGGCATTGTGAACCTTATTAATTTCAGAATTGGTTGATTTACCTTCGGGTAATGTATTGTTGTGTTCTATATTGATATTTCGCCGTTGGGCACTTATGTTCTAACCTATTGAGCAGGTATTGATCATATGCCATTGGCATAATATTCCACGAATGCTCGATTCTTACTTTGGTTTGTGAGCATCTCGTACTACCATTGTTGTACTGTTTATTCTGCCTTTGGATGCATATCATATTGTGCATGTACTTGATATTCATTATCTTTGGATGGTGACCCGTGGGCGGAACATGTTTTCATGTTTTAGGTACTTGCGAGGAGAGAGTTGAGACACAGGGGCATGACGAAGGCGACGAGGCATTCGAGCGATACTAGTCCGAGATATTTTGGTGTTCATGTTGGTCAGACAGTTGGAGTACTCCATTTTTGTTCAGTCGTTGTCGTTTTGTATTATCCGAGCAAGGCTCGTGTATGTTGTTGTATTTTATTTTGGCCATGTAGGCCCATCCTTGTCGTTGAAATTCCATATCGGAATAGTATGTCGGACGTCATAGTATGGTCTGTGATTTCCTATTTTGGACAGGTTGTTGTATTTTAGTCGTGTTCGCCTGGTGGATCACCTGGTGTGGGGGTCCACGGCACTGTAATGACCCAATGGGATTTGGGGGTGTTACAGAAGATGGTATCAGAGCTTTGGGTTGTGAGAAACCCTGGCTTGTGTGTTATGTGGCTCTACCAAGGTGGTAGTAGCGGAAATGTCGAGTTATGACAATGCAGACAGTCGGGTTTTGTGAGTCGTGATAGTTAGACGACTGTGAGTCATTCTTTCATCGAGTCGTCGTCAGTGAAGACTAGTATCGCAAGACCTCGAAGCTTCGTATGACCTGTGTAAGGACTCTATTCTCTTTTATGTGCATACATGCATTATGTCATTGATTAAACCTGTCTTGTTGACACTTGTATGTGACGATCGGGTGCGATTGATTTATGATTAATTGCTTTGGAGCATGTGGGCTCTGTATCGACTATGATTAGCGTGATCGATGTGATCGTTTATCTGTTGAGTATGTATACTCGTGTTTTGCGTTGACCTAGCATTCTGGCCGCTAAGTCGTAATTGTGTTGTGGTCATGATTGAACGTTATTCTTTCGGTCTGGAAAGAGGACGTGACAGAGGGGGTAGAGGCCGCAAAGAGGGCCGACACCCGAAACCTCGTACCAATAATTTGGTGGCTGACGAATCATTTTCGGAGTTGTGCTCGAGAACCCACCGATCGTGATTGTGTTTGGATCGAGTTCAAGACTCTCATGTTAGAGAGGTATTATCCGGCTCCACTTCGGGAAGCCAAGTTGTCGGAGGTTTTGAAAACCGAATCCGTCGAGGACGAGGGTGTTATTGTTATTCTTTGAGAAGTTTCAAGGACTTATTCAGTTTACTTCATCTGTTATCCGTACTAAGGCGGATAAGATCAAGTATTTTAACAAGAGGTTGAACCTGCGGTTGAGAATGCAGTTGTTCAATCACAATTGTAGTTCACTTGACGAATTCATCGAGAAGGCTCTTGGAGCAGAGCTTTCGATCGAGGAGCTTACTCAGAAGGATCCTTCAGTTTCTTCTGGTGAGAGGACTAGGATGCCGATTCGTTCAGAGGGACATCGAGCTCCGACGTCCAAGAGGTCATTTCCTAGTCGGCTTCGTACTGGGAAAGCATCTTCTCCTCAGGCGACGAGTTCGACTGTTGTTTGTTTTAATTGTGATTCAGCGGGGCATGTGAGTACTCGATGTACGGTGCCAGCTATTATGTATTTTCTGTGTCGGAGGTGGGGACACCTTCAGAATACTGCATGAGTTCTAGTGCCAGTAGGTCTCGAGAGAGCTTATGGGCCTCGAGAGATTTTGTCACCTCAGTCCGTACTTCATCCAAGGGTCATATCGGGCTTCGGGAGCCAGAGGTATGGACACCCGAGGGGAAGTAGCGAGTTCAGATTAGGGTCTTCCTCGAGTCGATGAGATCGAGGAACTCGATGATCTGGAGGATGTGGATTCCGGGTACATTTGAGATGTAGCCTTGATCTGTATTTTTCTTGTCTCTCGGATTGATGTTTGACTCGGTCTGTATTTTATTATTGCGGTTGTGAGCTATTTATTATTGATCTATCTTGTTATCCTTGTATATGAGAATCTTGACACTTGAGTCATTTGAGGTGATTTTCTTTCCTTTTGGTCCTGTACCCGAGATTTTTGTGATGATCTGGGTAATCATTCATTGTGATTCGAGACATCAAGTCGTGAGGACTTGGGTGCGCGATTGATATGGTCCCGAGGACTATTCGTGCGTTGTTATCTTCTTTTGTGGTGCGACTTCCTGGCTGGTCTCTAGCAGGAGAGTCATGATTCGGCTAATCTCGCTTTTGATTGAGTGTCTTTATCACTTGATTTTTTTTCGCCTTGTTCAGGCAGAGGAGACGTGGGGACCCGTGGGGTCGGCCCAGTTGCTTAGGCGGAATTGCTCGTATTGAGGAGTATTCCTGGAGATGTTGTTTTTCTTATCCCGATGGATAGTCCGTGCCCCAACTTGTGCGCCCTGAGTTTCGAGACGAAACTCTTTTTAAGGGGGAGTATGTAATATCCGGGGGTAAATTTTTTTTTTCGTGTTACTGTTGAGTTGTACGTATTCATTTGGAATTGTACAAGTGTTGTTGTTTGGACCGATACAATTTATATTGTATTAAAATATTTCGGGATCGAAATATTTATACTGGTCGTCGGTTTGGTTTCGTCGTTTGGTTGTTGTTTGGCGAGCTTGGAATTTTGGCTAAGTTTATAGCCATAGCGCACACTACCTGTGTAGCATTACGTACGCTAATTTGTTGCGATTACGTACGTTACGTCCTGAGGTTTTCGTACGTAATGCATGGTAGGTGGTGGGAACCTTCCTCGTGGTCAACTTTCGGGATGAGGGTATCTTTAGGGTATCATTTATATATATATATATATAATATATATATATAAATCTTTTCCCATATGAGATTCCCACCTTTCACTCCCCTCACGTTCTCATGCATATTATATATATATATAATACACTCAATCATCCCTCACCCTTAATCATCATCTCTCTCTCTCAATTGTCCTCTCGGCAGCTCCTTCTCCCCCTCATTTTTTATTTTTTTTTATTCTTTCATTCTTCATCCAGCTTTCTCGTCCTCCAGCTCTCTCTCCCTTCTCTCTGTCATTTTTTTTTTTTTCGGCAAGGCGGAAGCTTGAGGACGGGCCGGTTTCTCCATTTTTTTCCGGCGACCGGAGGTAGGGCCGACGTCTCTGGCGGCAACTGGAGCTCGGCGGCGGCCGATCGGAATTTCCGGATTGGGAGACATTATAAATCCGGTCGATCTGAACTGTTCCGGCATTTTTTTCGGCGAGCTCGGGCGTCCGGCGTCTTCATGGTTTCCGGCCATGGACGGAGTTCCGTTGATTCCGGCGACCGGAAGTGGTTTTGTCCGGAACGGACGACGGAATGGAGGTTTGACATTTTTCCGGCGAAGGTTGCCCGGCCGATCGACTTTTCCGGGTAAGCCTTTGTGTTGTGTGTTGTGTGTGTTATATATATATACTGTTATATATATATATATACTGTGTGTAAGCTGTAATATGTATATATATATATGGCGTGATGTGTGTGTGTTGTGATGTGCAGATGTGTTATGTATATTATATATATATGTAGTAGATGTGTGTGTGTTAGTGTGTGCAGCGTGAGTTGTATGTGTGTGTGTCGTGTGTTTTATGTATATGTATATATATAATAAAGCTGTTATATATATATATATATATATATATGTGTGTTTAGTGTGCAGTAAGCATATGTATTTGTATATATATATGAGTTGTATATATATATATATATGTAATATATATATTATATATATACGTATATATACGGATAAATACGAGTATAGTATGTGTTCGTGTTGGAATCGGAATTATCTATTGTGTTGTTTTCGGTCGATATCGTGTTATCGAATGAATTGTATTTCATTCAAGGTTGTTCGAGTGCTTGTGATTGACGGAGGACGCGTTGATCGGTTCGTGGTAGGACGTTGATCGTGGAAGGACTTTCTCGCCTTCGGTTTGAGGCAAGTTTTATACTTGTACTGGTCAATGAGATTAATGTTATCATGTATGTGTATGAATGTGTGTATCATTTCGAGACTTGGTCTCTTTATGATTTTGTTGATATCAGGGGATTGTTTGATACGATACCCTTCGGCAAATTATGCCAAATATTATTGTTGTTCGTAAATGGCCGATTTAAGGCATTACGATACTTGTTGGTAATATTGTTATCGATAGCCGGTTCGCGGTATCGACATATCGATTGTTATTGTTGATTGATGTTTCTTCGAGATATTGTTGTCGATAGCCGGTTCGCGGCATCGACATATCAATTGTTATTATTGATTGACGTTCCATCAAGATATTTTTTTTGTGAATCGTCGTTATTGATATCAGTGTTTTTCTATTGATGTCGTTTTGGCCGATTGAAGGCATCGACGTATTCGATTTTCATCTTCGTTATCGGTAACCGATTAAAGGTGCCGAGACATCCGTTGTATAATTGTTATCGGTTAACCGTTCTGAAGGTAATCGATATCAAAGATAATTCCCATCCGTTGTATAATTATTATCGATTGTCCGCTCTAACGACAATCGATATATTGAATTGGGATTATCAAATATAATTTCCACCCGTTGTCAAAAAGATAATTCCCATCCGTTGTATAATTGTTATCGATTGGCCATTCTACGGTAATCGAAGTATTGAATTGGGATTATCAACGATAATTCCCATCTTGAATTATTATTGTCGTGTTGACCGATTCAAGGCAACACACTATTATTCTTGTGAACTCGGTAATTTTGTGATCTTTGAAGGTTGAGGATTTTCCCACTGTTGTGTTGTGATCGTTGCTCGTGTTAATTGGTCCTTAGGGATTTTGATCCCAGGATGGTTGTTTCGAATATTGTCGGTCGTGTCGATCTTTCATTATTCGTGTCATCGTTCACTTGGTGAGTCGTATGATTTGTTTTGGATGTGTTATCCTTTGAGTTTCGTTGTCATGTTGTATCGTGACATATCCGGAGTCATATCTACGTTCCGATTGGATATTGTGTAGGATTTTTAGCCGGGCACATATATAGTCATGCGTGAATATTTTCCGTGAAAGGCTGTGCACACGAGACGTAGTTCGTTGAGGCTAATTAGGTACATTGTCCCACGTATATCCTGGATTCCGTATACGGGGTGGACATGTGCACTGACACATATTCGGATCGGGCGTACTGTGATGTCCATCATTGAGCCATACAATTTTGTTCGTTCATAGTCCATTTAAATGTGTGGATGTGTTCGACGTTTTGTGATTAAGAGTTCATACGCCAGAGGGGTATGTTCGACAGTCAGGTTTGTTTCTTTGAGATCTGTATTGTGATGATTTACAGTTTCGGGCTGTTCGGCTTTCAGGCCATCGTGATATTTTGGCAGCTTCGGCTGAGGGCTTTCAGGCCATTGTGATGTAACGGTATTTCCGTTTGAGCCTTCGGGCATTGTGATCCTTATTTATTTCAGCATTGGTTGATTTACCTTCGGGTAATGTATTGTTGTGTTCTATATTGATATTTCGCCGTTGGGCACTTATGTTCTAACCTATTGAGCAGGTATTGATCATATGCCATGGGCATAATATTCCACGAATGCTCGATTCTTACTTTGGTTTGTGAGCATCTCGTACTACCATTGTTGTACTGTTTATTCTGCCTTTGGATGCATATCATATTGTGCATGTACTTGATATTCATTATACTGGATGGCTGACCCCGTGGCGGAACATGTTTTCATGTTTTAGGTACTTGCGAGGAGAGAGTTGAGACACAGGGGCATGACGAAGGCGACGAGGCATTCGAGCGATACTAGTCCGAGATATTTTGGTGTTCATGTTGGTCAGACAGTTGGAGTACTCCATTTTTGTTCAGTCGTTGTCGTTTTGTATTATCCGAGCAAGGCTCGTGTATGTTGTTGTATTTTATTTTGGCCATGTAGGCCCATCCTTGTCGTTGAAATTCCATATCGGAATAGTATGTCGGACGTCATAGTAGGGTCTGTGATTTCCTATTTTGGACAAAGTTGTTGTATTTTAGTCGTGTTCGCTGGTGGATCACACTGGTGGGGGTCCACGGCCGTAATGACCCAATGGGATTTGGGGTGTTACGAGAAGATGGTATCGAGCTTTGGGTTGTGAGAAACCACGGCTTGTGTGTTATGTGGCTCTACCAAGGTGGTAGTAGCGGGTCACAAAGTTATGACAATGCTGACAATCGGGTTTTGTGAGTCGTGATAGTTAGACGATCGTGAGTCATTCTTTCATCGAGTCGTCGTCGGTGAAGACTAGTATCGCAAGACCTCGAAGCTTCGTATGACTGTGTAAGGACTCTATTCTCTTTTATGTGCATACATGCATTATGTCATTGATTAAACTGTCTTGTTGACACTTGTATGTGACGATCGGGTGCGATTGATTTATGATTAATTGCTTTGGAGCATGTGGGCTCAGACGACTATGATTAGCGTGATTGATGTGATCGTTTATCTTGAGTATGTATACTCGTGTTTTGCGTTGACCTAGCATTCGGCGCTAAGTCGTAATTGTGTTGTGGTCATGATTGAACGTTATTCTTTCGGTGCGGAAAGAGGACGTGACGAGAGGGTAGAGGCCGCAAAGAGGGCCGACACCGAAACCTCGTACCAATAATTTGGTGGTGACGAATCATTTTCGGAGTTGTGCTCGAGAACCCACCGATCGTGATTGTGTTTGGATCGAGTTCAAGACTCTCATGTTAGAGAGGTATTATCCGGCTCCACTTCGGGAAGCCAAGTTGTCGGAGGTTTTGTACCCCGAATCCGTCGAGGACGAGGGTGTTATTGTTATTCTTTGAGAAGTTTCAAGGACTTCTTGATTTACTTCATCATTATCCGTACTAAGGCGGATAAGATCAAGTATTTTAACAAGAGGTTGAACTGCGGTTGAGAATGCAGTTGTTCAATCACAATTGTAGTTCACTTGACGAATTCATCGAGAAGGCTCTTGGAGCAGAGCTTTCGATCGAGGAGCTTACTCAGAAGGATCCTTCAGTTTCTTCTGATGAGAGGACTAGGATGCCGATTCGTTCAGAGGGACATCGAGCTCCGACGTCCAAGAGGTCATTTCCTAGTCGGCTTCGTACTGGGAAAGCATCTTCTCCTCAGGCGACGAGTTCGACTGTTGTTTGTTTTAATTGTGATTCAGCGGGGCATGTGAGTACTCGATGTACGGTGCCAGCTATTATGTATTTTCTGTGTCGGAGGTGGGGACACCTTCAGAATACTGCATGAGTTCTAGTGCCAGTAGGTCTCGAGAGAGCTTATGGGCCTCGAGAGATTTTGTCACCTCAGTCCGTACTTCATCCAAGGGTCATATCGGGCTTCGGGAGCCAGAGGTATGGACACCCGAGGGGGAGTAGCGAGTTCAGATTAGGGTCTTCCTCGAGTCGATGAGATCGAGGAACTCGATGATCTGGAGGATGTGGATTCCGGGTACATTTGAGATGTAGCCTTGATCTGTATTTTTCTTGTCTCTCGGATTGATGTTTGACTCGGTCTGTATTTTATTATTGCGGTTGTGAGCTATTTATTATTGATCTATCTTGTTATCCTTGTATATGAGAATCTTGACACTTGAGTCATTTGAGGTGATTTTCTTTCCTTTTGGTCCTGTACCCGAGATTTTTGTGATGATCTGGGTAATCATTCATTGTGATTCGAGACATCAAGTCGTGAGGACTTGGGTGCGCGATTGATATGGTCCCGAGGACTATTCGTGCGTTGTTATCTTCTTTTGTGGTGCGACTTCCTGGCTGGTCTCTAGCAGGAGAGTCATGATTCGGCTAATCTCGCTTTTGATTGAGTGTCTTTATCACTTGATTTTTTTTCGCCTTGTTCAGGCAGAGGAGACGTGGGGACCCGTGGGGTCGGCCCAGTTGCTTAGGCGGAATTGCTCGTATTGAGGAGTATTCCTGGAGATGTTGTTTTTCTTATCCCGATGGATAGTCCGTGCCCCAACTTGTGCGCCCTGAGTTTCGGGGACGAAACTCTTTTTAAGGGGGGGAGTATGTAATATCCGGGGGTAAATTTTTTTTTTCGTGTTACTGTTGAGTTGTACGTATTCATTTGGAATTGTACAAGTGTTGTTGTTTGGACCGATACAATTTATATTGTATTAAAATATTTCGGGATCGAAATATTTATACTGGTCGTCGGTTTGGTTTAAATCGTTTGGTTGTTGTTTGGCGAGTTTGGAATTTTGGCTAAGTTTATAGCCATAGCGTACACTACCTGTGTAGCATTACGTACGCTAATTTGTTGCGATTACGTACGTTACGTCCTGAGGTTTTCGTACGTAATGCATGGTAGGTGGTGGGAACCTTCCTCGTGGTCAACTTTCGGGATGAGGGTATCTTTAGGGTATCATTTATATATATATATATATAATATATATATATATATAAATCTTTTCCCATATGAGATTCCCAACTTTCACTCCCCTCACGTTCTCATGCATATTATATATATATAATACACTCAATCATCCCTCACCCTTAATCATCATCTCTCTCTCTCAATTGTCCTCTCGGCAGCTCCTTCTCCCCCTCATTTTTTATTTTTTTTTCTTCTTTCCTTCTTCTTCCAGCTTTCTCGTCCTCCAGCTCTCTCTCCCTTCTCTCTGTCATTTTTTTTTTTTTCGGCAAGGCGGAAGCTTGAGGACGGGCCGGTTTCTCCATTTTTTTCCGGCGACCGGAGGTAGGGCCGACGTCTCTGGCGGCAACTGGAGCTCGGCGGCGGCCGATCGGAATTTCCGGATTGGGAGACATTATAAATCCGGTCGATCTGAACTGTTCCGGCATTTTTTTCGGCGAGCTCGGGCGTCCGGCGTCTTCATGGTTTCCGGCCATGGACGGAGTTCCGTTGATTCCGGCGACCGGAAGTGGTTTTGTCCGGAACGGACGACGGAATGGAGGTTTGACATTTTTCCGGCGAAGGTTGCCCGGCCGATCGACTTTTCCGGGTAAGCCTTTGTGTTGTGTGTTGTGTGTGTTATATATATATACTGTTATATATATATATATACTGTGTGTAAGCTGTAATATGTATATATATATATGGCGTGATGTGTGTGTGTGTTGTGATGTGCAGATGTGTTATGTATATTATATATATATGTAGTAGATGTGTGTGTGTTAGTGTGTGCAGCGTGAGTTGTATGTGTGTGTGTCGTGTGTTTTATGTATATGTATATATATAATAAAGCTGTTATATATATATATATATATGTTTAGTGTGCAGTGAGCATATGTATTTGTATATATATATGAGTTGTATATATATATATGTAATATATATTATATATATACGTATATATACGGATAAATACGAGTATAGTATGTGTTCGTGTTGGAATCGGAATTATCTATTGTGTTGTTTTCGGTCGATATCGTGTTATCGAATGAATTGTATTTCATTCAAGGTTGTTCGAGTGCTTGTGATTGACGGAGGACGCGTTGATCGATTCGTGGTAGGACGTTGATCGTGGAAGGACTTTCTCGCCTTCGGTTTGAGGCAAGTTTTATACTTGTACTGGTCAATGAGATTAATGTTATCATGTATGTGTATGAATGTGTGTATCATTTCGAGACTTGGTCTCTTTATGATTTTGTTGATATCAGGGGATTGTTTGATACGATACCCTTCGGCAAATTATGCCAAATATTATTGTTGTTCGTAAATGGCCGATTTAAGGCATTACGATACTTGTTGGTAATATTGTTGTCGATAGCCGGTTCGCGGTATCGACATATCGATTGTTATTGTTGATTGATGTTTCTTCGAGATATTGTTGTCGATAGCCGGTTCGCGGCATCGACATATCGATTGTTATTATTGATTGACGTTCCATCAAGATATTTTTTTTGTGAATCGTCGTTATTGATATCAGTGTTTTTCTATTGATGTCGTTTTGGCCGATTGAAGGCATCGACGTATTCGATTTTCATCTTCGTTATCGGTAACCGATTAAAGGTGCCGAGACATCCGTTGTATAATTGTTATCGGTTAACCGTTCTGAAGGTAATCGATATCAAAGATAATTCCCATCCGTTGTATAATTATTATCGATTGTCCGCTCTAACGACAATCGATATATTGAATTGGGATTATCAAATATAATTTCCACCCGTTGTCAAAAAGATAATTCCCATCCGTTGTATAATTGTTATCGATTGGCCATTCTACGGTAATCGAAGTATTGAATTGGGATTATCAACGATAATTCCCATCTGTTGAATTATTATTGTCGTGTTGACCGATTCAAGGCAACACACTATTATTCTTGTGAACTCGGTAATTTTGTGATCTTTGAAGGTTGAGGATTTTCCCGAACTGTTGTGTTGTGATCGTTGCTCGTGTTAATTGGTCCTTAGGGATTTTGATCCCAGGATGGTTGTTTCGAATATTGTCGGTCGTGTCGATCTTTCATTATTCGTGTCATCGTTCACTTGGTGAGTCGTATGATTTGTTTTGGATGTGTTATCCTTTGAGTTTCGTTGTCATGTTGTATCGTGACATATCCGGAGTCATATCTACGTTCCGATTGGATATTGTGTAGGATTTTTAGCCGGGCACATATATAGTCATGCGTGAATATTTTCCGTGAAAGGCTGTGCACACGAGACGTAGTTCGTTGAGGCTAATTAGGTACATTGTCCCACGTATATCCTGGATTCCGTATACGGGGTGGACATGTGCACTGACACATATTCGGATCGGGCGTCGTGATGTCCATCATTGAGCCATACAATTTTGTTCGTTCATAGTCCATTTAAATGTGTGGATGTGTTCGACGTTTTGTGATTAAGAGTTCATACGCCAGGGGTATGTTCGACGATCAGTTTGTTTCTTTGAGATCTGTATTGTGATGATTTACGGTTTCGGGCCGTTCGGCTTTCAGGCCATCGTGATATTTTGGCGGCTTGGTGAGGGCTTTCGTGCCATTGTGATGTAACGGTATTTCCGTTTGAGCCTTCGGGCATTGTGATCCTTATTTATTTCAAAGATTGGTTGATTTACCTTCGGGTAATGTATTGTTGTGTTCTATATTGATATTTCGCGTTGGGCACTTATGTTCTAACCTATTGAGCGGTATTGATCATATGCCATGGGCATAATATTCCACGAATGCTCGATTCTTACTTTGGTTTGTGAGCATCTCGTACTACCATTGTTGTCTTTATTTATTACGCCTTTGGATGCATATCATATTGTGCATGTACTTGATATTCATTATCTTGGATGGTCGACCTCGTGGGGCGGAACATGTTTTCATGTTTTAGGTACTTGCGAGGAGAGAGTTGAGACACAGGGGCATGACGAAGGCGACGAGGCATTCGAGCGATACTAGTCCGAGATATTTTGGTGTTCATGTTGGTCAGACAGTTGGAGTACTCCATTTTTGTTCAGTCGTTGTCGTTTTGTATTATCCGAGCAAGGCTCGTGTATGTTGTTGTATTTTATTTTGGCCATGTAGGCCCATCCTTGTCGTTGAAATTCCATATCGGAATAGTATGTCGGACGTCATAGTAGGGTCTGTGATTTCCTATTTTGGACAGGTTGTTGTATTTTAGTCGTGTTCGCCTGGTGGATCACCTGGTGTGGGGGTCCACGGCACTGTAATGACCCAATGGGATTTGGGGGTGTTACAGAAGATGGTATCAGAGCTTTGGGTTGTGAGAAACCCTGGCTTGTGTGTTATGTGGCTCTACCAAGGTGGTAGTAGCGGGGCTGTCAGGTTATGACAATCTGGACAGTCGGGTTTTGTGAGTCGTGATAGTTAGACGACTGTGAGTCATTCTTTCATCGAGTCGTCGTCAGTGAAGACTAGTATCGCAAGACCTCGAAGCTTCGTATGACCTGTGTAAGGACTCTATTCTCTTTTATGTGCATACATGCATTATGTCATTGATTAAACCTGTCTTGTTGACACTTGTATGTGACGATCGGGTGCGATTGATTTATGATTAATTGCTTTGGAGCATGTGGGCTCTGTATCGACTATGATTAGCGTGATCGATGTGATCGTTTATCTATTGAGTATGTATACTCGTGTTTTGCGTTGACCTAGCATTCTGGCCGCTAAGTCGTAATTGTGTTGTGGTCATGATTGAACGTTATTCTTTCGGTCTGGAAAGAGGACGTGACAGAGGGGGTAGAGGCCGCAAAGAGGGCCGACACCCGAAACCTCGTACCAATAATTTGGTGGCTGACGAATCATTTTCGGAGTTGTGCTCGAGAACCCACCGATCGTGATTGTGTTTGGATCGAGTTCAAGACTCTCATGTTAGAGAGGTATTATCCGGCTCCACTTCGGGAAGCCAAGTTGTCGGAGGTTTTGAACCCCGAATCCGTCGAGGACGAGGGTGTTATTGTTATTGCTGAGAAGTTTCAAGGACTTCTTCAGTTTACTTCATCTGTTATCCGTACTAAGGCGGATAAGATCAAGTATTTTAACAAGAGGTTGAACCTGCGGTTGAGAATGCAGTTGTTCAATCACAATTGTAGTTCACTTGACGAATTCATCGAGAAGGCTCTTGGAGCAGAGCTTTCGATCGAGGAGCTTACTCAGAAGGATCCTTCAGTTTCTTCTGGTGAGAGGACTAGGATGCCGATTCGTTCAGAGGGACATCGAGCTCCGACGTCCAAGAGGTCATTTCCTAGTCGGCTTCGTACTGGGAAAGCATCTTCTCCTCAGGCGACGAGTTCGACTGTTGTTTGTTTTAATTGTGATTCAGCGGGGCATGTGAGTACTCGATGTACGGTGCCAGCTATTATGTATTTTCTCGTGTCGGAGGTGGGGACACCTTCGAATCCGCATGAGTTCTAGTGCCGGTAGGTCTCGAGAGAGCTTATGGGCCTCGAGAGATTTTGTCACCTCAATCCGTACTTCATCCAAGGGTCATATCGGGCTTCGGGAGCCGAGGTATGGACACCCGAGGGGAAGTAGCGAGTTCAGATTAGGGTCTTCCTCGAGTCGATGAGATCGAGGAACTCGATGATCTGGAGGATGTGGATTCCGGGTACATTTGAGATGTAGCCTTGATCTGTATTTTTCTTGTCTCTCGGATTGATGTTTGACTCGGTCTGTATTTTATTATTGCGGTTGTGAGCTATTTATTATTGATCTATCTTGTTATCCTTGTATATGAGAATCTTGACACTTGAGTCATTTGAGGTGATTTTCTTTCCTTTTGGTCCTGTACCCGAGATTTTTGTGATGATCTGGGTAATCATTCATTGTGATTCGAGACATCAAGTCGTGAGGACTTGGGTGCGCGATTGATATGGTCCCGAGGACTATTCGTGCGTTGTTATCTTCTTTTGTGGTGCGACTTCTGGTGGTCTCTAGCAGAGAGTCATGATTCGGCTAATCTCGCTTTTGATTGAGTGTCTTTATCACTTGATTTTTTCGCCTTGTTCAGCAGAGGAGACGTGGGGACCCGTGGGGTCGGCCCGATTGCTTAGGCGGAATTGCTCGTATTGAGGAGTATTCGGAGATGTTGTTTTTCTTATCCCGATGGATAGTCCGTGCCCCAACTTGTGCGCCCGAGTTTGAGACGAAACTCTTTTAAGGGGGAGTATGTAATATCCGGTAAATTTTTTTTTCGTGTTACTGTTGAGTTGTACGTATTCATTTGGAATTGTACAAGTGTTGTTGTTTGGACCGATACAATTTATATTGTATTAAAATATTTCGGGATCGAAATATTTATACTGGTCGTCGGTTTGGTTTCGTCGTTTGGTTGTTGTTTGGCGAGTTTGGAATTTTGGCTAAGTTTATAGCCATAGCGTACACTACCTGTGTAGCATTACGTACGCTAATTTGTTGCGATTACGTACGTTACGTCCTGAGGTTTTCGTACGTAATGCATGGTAGGTGGTGGGAACCTTCCTCGTGGTCAACTTTCGGGATGAGGGTATCTTTAGGGTATCATTTATATATATATATATATAATATATATATATATATAAATCTTTTCCCATATGAGATTCCCACCTTTCACTCCCCTCACGTTCTCATGCATATTATATATATATATATATATATATATAATACACTCAATCATCCCTCACCCTCAATCATCATCTCTCTCTCTCAATTGTCCTCTCGGCAGCTCCTTCTCCCCCTCATTTTTTATTTTTTTTTCTTCTTTCCTTCTTCTTCCAGCTTTCTCGTCCTCCAGCTCTCTCTCCCTTCTCTCTGTCATTTTTTTTTTTTTTTCGGCAAGGCGGAAGCTTGAGGACGGGCAGTTTCTCCATTTTTTTCCGGCGACCGGAGGTAGGGCCGACGTCTCTGGCGGCAACTGGAGCTCGGCGGCCGATCGGAATTTCGGATTGGGAGACATTATAAATCCGGTCGTCTGAATCGCTCGGCATTTTTTTCGGCGAGCTCGGGCGTCCGGCGTCTTCATGGTTTCCGGCCATGGACGGAGTTCCGTTGATTCCGGCGACCGGAAGTGGTTTTGTCCGGAACGGACGACGGAATGGAGGTTTGACATTTTTCCGGCGAAGGTTGCCCGGCCGATCGACTTTTCCGGGTAAGCCTTTGTGTTGTGTGTTGTGTGTGTTATATATATATACTGTTATATATATATATACTGTGTGTAAGCTGTAATATGTATATATATATATGGCGTGATGTGTGTGTGTGTTGTGATGTGCAGATGTGTTATGTATATTATATATATATGTAGTAGATGTGTGTGTGTTAGTGTGTGCAGCGTGAGTTGTATGTGTGTGTGTCGTGTGTTTTATGTATATGTATATATATAATAAAGCTGTTATATATATATATATGTGTGTTTAGTGTGCAGTAAGCATATGTATTTGTATATATATATGAGTTGTATATATATATATATATATATATATATATGTAATATATATATATTATATATATACGTATATATACGGATAAATACGAGTATAGTATGTGTTCGTGTTGGAATCGGAATTATCTATTGTGTTGTTTTCGGTCGATATCGTGTTATCGAATGAATTGTATTTCATTCAAGGTTGTTCGAGTGCTTGTGATTGACGGAGGACGCGTTGATCGATTCGTGGTAGGACGTTGATCGTGGAAGGACTTTCTCGCCTTCGGTTTGAGGCAAGTTTTATACTTGTACTGGTCAATGAGATTAATGTTATCATGTATGTGTATGAATGTGTGTATCATTTCGAGACTTGGTCTCTTTATGATTTTGTTGATATCAGGGAATTGTTTGATACGATACCCTTCGGCAAATTATGCCAAATATTATTGTTGTTCGTAAATGGCCGATTTAAGGCATTACGATACTTGTTGGTAATATTGTTGTCGATAGCCGGTTCGCGGTATCGACATATCGATTGTTATTGTTGATTGATGTTTCTTCGAGATATTGTTGTCGATAGCGGTTCGCGGCATCGACATATCGATTGTTATTATTGATTGACGTTCCATCAAGATATTTTTTTGTGAATAAATGCGTTATTGATATCAGTGTTTTTCTATTGATGTCGTTTTGGCCGATTGAAGGCATCGACGTATTCGATTTTCATCTTCGTTATCGGTAACCGATTAAAGGTGCCGAGACATCCGTTGTATAATTGTTATCGGTTAACCGTTCTGAAGGTAATCGATATATTGAATTGGGATTATCAAAGATAATTCCCATCCGTTGTATAATTATTATCGATTGTCCGCTCTAACGGCAATCGATATATTGAATTGGGATTATCAAATATAATTTCCACCCGTTGTCAAAAAGATAATTCCCATCCGTTGTATAATCGTTATCGATTGGCCATTCTACGGTAATCGAAGTATTGAATTGGGATTATCAACGATAATTCCCATCCGTTGAATTATTATTGTCGTGTTGACCGATTCAAGGCAACACACTATTATTCTTGTGAACTCGGTAATTTTGTGATCTTTGAAGGTTGAGGATTTTCCCGAACTGTTGTGTTGTGATCGTTGCTCGTGTTAATTGGTCCTTAGGGATTTTGATCCCAGGATGGTTGTTTCGAATATTGTCGGTCGTGTCGATCTTTCATTATTCGTGTCATCGTTCACTTGGTGAGTCGTATGATTTGTTTTGGATGTGTTATCCTTTGAGTTTCGTTGTCATGTTGTATCGTGACATATCCGGAGTCATATCTACGTTCCGATTGGATATTGTGTAGGATTTTTAGCCGGGCACATATATAGTCATGCGTGAATATTTTCCGTGAAAGGCTGTGCACACGAGACGTAGTTCGTTGAGGCTAATTAGGTATATTGTCCCACGTATATCCTGGATTCCGTATACGGGGTGGACATGTGCACTGACACATATTCGGATCGGGCGTCTTGTGATGTCCATCATTGAGCCATACAATTTTGTTCGCTCATAGTCCATTTAAATGTGTGGATGTGTTCGACGTTTTGTGATTAAGAGTTCATACGCCGAGGGGTATGTTCGATCGAGTTTGTTTCTTTGAGATCTGTATTGTGATGATTTACGCTGGGCCGTTCGGCTTCGTGCCATCGTGATATTTTGGCGGCTTACCGAGGGCTTTCAGGCCATTGTGATGTAACAGTATTTCCGTTTGAGCCTTCGGGCATTGTGATCCTTATTTATTTCAGCATTGGTTGATTTACCTTCGGGTAATGTATTGTTGTGTTCTATATTGATATTTCGCCGTTGGGCACTTATGTTCTAACCTATTGAGCAGGTATTGATCATATGCCATGGGCATAATATTCCACGAATGCTCGATTCTTACTTTGGTTTGTGAGCATCTCGTACTACCATTGTTGTACTGTTTATTCTGCCTTTGGATGCATATCATATTGTGCATGTACTTGATATTCATTATACTGGATGGCTGACCCCGTGGGGGCGGAACATGTTTTCATGTTTTAGGTACTTGCGAGGAGAGAGTTGAGACACAGGGGCATGACGAAGGCGACGAGGCATTCGAGCGATACTAGTCCGAGATATTTTGGTGTTCATGTTGGTCAGACAGTTGGAGTACTCCATTTTTGTTCAGTCGTTGTCGTTTTGTATTATCCGAGCAAGGCTCGTGTATGTTGTTGTATTTTATTTTGGCCATGTAGGCCCATCCTTGTCGTTGAAATTCCATATCGGAATAGTATGTCGGACGTCATAGTAGGGTCTGTGATTTCCTATTTTGGACAGGTTGTTGTATTTTAGTCGTGTTCGCCTGGTGGATCACCTGGTGTGGGGGTCCACGGCACTGTAATGACCCAATGGGATTTGGGGGTGTTACAGCTATTTTGAAATATACACACGCAGCGGATAAATGCAGTTCAAAATACACATTTGCAGCGGAAATAAATGACCGGAAATAAATACTCAATACTCAAAACATGCCACCGCCAGTATCACATCGGGAAGCTCATCCCCTCACGACCGCTACTAGCTCGATCTCCAAGTACCTAAAAATAAAGCCCACGACGGGGTCAGCCACAATACTCAATAATGATACCGATCACATCATCATAAATAATCACATACCAATGTAATAATACTGTAAGAATACTACCAACGTAATCTTACCGTTATAACCTTACCAATCCATAATAATCCAATCCTTACCATAATCCACATTTCGCATCCTCAAATGACGAAATGAACTCAACAATAATTATCTGATCGTATTCCAAAATACCAATAATCATCAAAACATCATCAAAACTCATAAGTGCGGTAATAATCCAGCCTGTGCCAAATCCTGTCCGTCGGATTACACAATCAAATCTCAACATGTATAAACCAATAATACACAACATATCTGTAGATCAACTACCACATGATAATGATAACAAATCCCGAAACATCGACATATAGTCCGAATGCTTATACGATCAATAACCAGATCAACCGATAAATCAACTGAGAATATCATCGACATGATAACTCCAATACGACCAACAAAGGATCAACGATAACCGAGAGTACCATCAACATGATAACTCCGACACGATCAACAAAGGATCAACAATAACCGAGAATACCATCAACATGATAACCCCGACACGATCAACAAAGGATCAACAATAACCGAGAATACCATCAACAAGGTAAACTCCAAATGATCAACAATAATGGATCTCAAGAAATAACTCCGACTGTCGAACATACCCCTCGGGCGTATGAACAACCAGTCACAAACCGTCGAACATACCCAACCATAAATGGAGGATGAACGACCAAACAATATGGCTCAAAGATGGAAGTCATAGTACGCCCGATCCGGAAATGTGTCCGTGCACAAGCCACCCCGGGTATTGATCACATACACGTGTGGTCTTGTACCTAATTAGCCTCACGAACTACGACTCGTGTGCACGGATCAATGTGGAAATATCAACACATAACCATCATGTGCCCGGCTAAAAATCCTACACAATAACCAATCGGCACGCAGATATGACTCCAGATATGTCACGATGCAACATGACAACGAAACTCAAAGAAACACATATCCAATAAGGATCAAAAGACTCACCGAAGTGAACAACAACAGACTGACAATGAAAAGTCGACACGACTAATCAATAACAAAAACAAAAAACATGGGATCAAAATCCCCAAATGAATGACCAACATCTACGATCTCAATACAACAGTCCTGGGATCAACATCCCTCAACGAATAACCGATACGAAACTCATTACATGAAACCTCAACATATACAATAACTCAACATACTAATTATCCACATGACTGAACAAATACTTAGATTACCTCAAAGCCGAGGACCATATCCATCAACATCCCCCAATGAGACGATCAACATAACCATTAATACCAGCAATAGTCCTGGGATCAACATCCCTCAACGAACAACCAAGATTTAATCTCAATATACGAAGCCTCAACATACAACATATACAACAACTCAACATAATAATTATCTCATAACTGAACAATACATAAATTACCTCAAAGCCGAAGACAACATCCTTTCCACGAACAACATTCCTGAATGAATACATAGTTATACAAATAATCTCAAATAAGGTACCATCCAATCAATACCAATAAACCTTTATCCCGATATTTATGTCATCACGATAACTATCCTCGATATCCGATATTCTATATCATTGACCAAAGATAACTCACGTCTTCCTTGAACACAATTAAATCATATACCTTATGATTTATTACAACCAGAGCACGATATACAAACCATTATCCCGACAACTTATATTTCTAACAACATTGCTATACGAATTATAAATGAAATGAAAACGAAACCATTCATCAAATATTATAAACCGAACAAGTATAAACTTGCCTCGATACCGATACCACGAAGTCGTTACCAAAATCCATTGCCTTCATCCACGAGCTCTTCACCCCGAACAAAGCAATATACGAACTCTTCGACCTCAACCGCAACACAACGGTCATAATCCACGATCAAAACATAACAACCTATTGCAATAACCGATTAACACACATTCGATAAAAATCAATAACCGATCAACAACGGTTCTACAATATCCCGATAAACACATATCCAACAACCAAATCAATCGATCACGAATTCAAAACCACAATACGATTCCACAATCCGAATATCATATCCATAATCTATTTAAACCAACAAGGGTCTAACATTACCGATTCCAAATTCAATCTTAAAAACAATTACAAGTTTCCTCCTTGTATAATCATAATAAAATCCAATTACCGGTTATCATCATCAATCCGGACAATCCGATCAATTCAACATTATAGATAACCATATTCCAAAGGTTTCAAATAATTCCATTATCCGAATTGAACACTTATTCAATAAGTATGAATTTCCAAATTCAAACATGGATAATAATTCTCATCAAACTCGAAATCATATTCGTATTCCTATACGAATATTGTACCAAATACATAACTTAGTTCTAGATATGAATATTCCATATTCATATCTAAAACACCAACACCTTAAAACGTATTCATCAAATCAATGATCAATTCATCTCGACATTAAGGATTTTATAACATATTGGATTCCAACTTCAACTCCAAATACGAAGACAAAACTCCTTCTTGTTCATACTTGTAAATTCGTAAGAAACAATTTACCAATTATTATCGTGAATAATCACATTCCAATTATCCGAAATCCCTCCAAAATCATAACATGTATAACTTATGAGTCCTTCAAGAACATGAATTATCCGAATTCACGTTCACAATCCATAAAAGAACATAATCCGATGTTTTCTAACATCTAACCAATCTTTAATCATAATTCAAGGCATATATCATCATGTTCTTCAACATATGATCTTCTTAACATCAAGAATCGAAGCAATACTACCAAGAACATCAAGAATATTATGATTCCATAATCATAGCAACATAATCAAGACATAATCCAACATATCATCATCTTCCTTCAACATACACCTCATATAACCTCAAGAATCGAAACAACAACATCTTAATCATCTTCATACAAATCATTTATCAATAACAACATCAAAAAATCCGAAATGAAAAGGAGGATTATCCAACATACCTCTTAGAAGATGGAATACACAAGAAATCACTTCAAGAATCATCAATAAGTCCATATCCAAGCTCCAAATCCAAGCCCTCAAGCTCAAAATCGAATTAGGAGAGCCAAAATATCCCTCTCTCAAGGTTTGGAGATGAAAAACGAAGAGAAATGATGAAGTGAAATGAAATGACGGCCATTCCTTATATAAACTCCCCGCTCGTTACGTACGTAACATTCCCAAGTTAACGTACGTAACACCTCTTACGTACGCTATCTTGTCCAGGTTAGCGTACGTAATGCCACCCCAGACCCTACTGCCTCAAAACGTGAACTTCCTTACGTACGTAACCCATGCCATATAACGTACGTAATATACCAGTTGACTTGCTACAGTACAATGGTCGTGTTACGTACGTAACACGTCCTGTATAACGTACGTAACATGTACGTTGACTCACCTGTCAACATCCTCCGCCGGAAGTTGCCGACACAGGGCCCCACCTGCCGACCACGACTCGATCGTCTGATTCCCATGTTACGTACGTAATGTCTCGGCCATAACGTACGTAACTCTACCAATTTAACGTACGTAAGCTTCAACACATAACGTATGTAATGGCTTCCATACTTAGCCATTTACAGCAATTCCTGTCCAACGTCTCGACATAACAAATACGAACATACGGCATACTGAATACACATACTGAATCCAAAAATATTCTCATACGGTATACCTGATATCCAAATCAGTTCAACCTGATACAACATATCCTGAATATATCTGTCAATCCAAAATCGATAATCACACTAGTATAACTGTCTCGGTTCTCAATTTATTTTATCCATACTGTATAGATACCAAACTATACAGCATATCTCAGATAAAATAACGCGAAAAATTTATACTGAAAATCCGGGTATTACAGCGTGAACAATATTATATCACATATAGAAGCACTGTGGTAGAAATTCGTCCGATTCTGAAATAATTTTCCGGTGACGAAAATTGGACGCCTAAAACTAAGTATAAAACGGTAAAAAGACACCCAGATTCCGACCATTTGGTGATAGTTCATTCGAGAAGGACCTCGTGAACAATCTTATATCACATATAGAAGCACTGTGGTAGAAATTCGTCCGATTCTGAAATAATTTTCCGGTGACGAAAATTGGACGCTTAAAACTAAGTATAAAACCGTAAAAAGACACCCAAATTCCGACCATTTGGTGATGGTTCATTAGAGAAGGACCGGGTGAACAATCTTATATCACATATAGAAGCATTGTGGTAGAAATTCGTCCGATTCTGAAATAATTTTCCGGTGACAAAAATTGGACGCCTAAAACTAAGTATAAAACCGTAAAAAGACACCCAAATTCCGACCATTTGGTGATAGTTCATTCGAGAAGGACCTCGTGAACAATCTTATATCACATATAGAAGCACTGTGGTATAAATTCTTTCGATTCTCAAATAATTTTCCGGTGACGAAAATTGGACGCCTAAAACTAAGTATAAAATCGTAAAAAGACACCCAAATTCCGACCATTTGGTGATAGTTCATTCGAGAAGGACCGCGTGAACAATATTATATCACATATAGAAGCACTGTGGTAGAAATTCGTCCGATTCTGAAATAATTTTCCGGTGACAAAAATTGGACGCCTAAAACTAAGTATAAAACCGTAAAAAGACACCCTAATTACAACCATTTGGTGATAGTTCATTCGAGAAAGACCACGTGAACAATCTTATATCACATATAGAAGCACTGTGGTAGAAATTCGTCCGATTCTGAAATAATTTTCCGGTGACGAAAATTGGACGCCTAAAACTAAGTATAAAACCGTAAAAAGACACCCAGATTCCGACCATTTGGTGTTAGTTCATTCGAGAAGGACCACGTGAACAATCTTATATCACATATAGAAGCATTGTGGTAGAAATTCGTCCGATTCTGAAATAATTTTCCGGTGACGAAAATTGGACGCCTAAAACTAAGTATAAAATCGTAAAAAGACACCCAGATTCCGACCATTTGGTGATAGTTCATTCGAGAAGGACCTCGTG
This sequence comes from Orobanche coerulescens, assembly GCA_033398695.1. Taxonomy (NCBI): domain Eukaryota; kingdom Viridiplantae; phylum Streptophyta; class Magnoliopsida; order Lamiales; family Orobanchaceae; genus Orobanche; species Orobanche coerulescens. The sequence goes on from JAWKAU010000261.1 coordinate 45,319, forward strand.
AACAATCTTATATCACATATAGAAGCACTGTGGTAGAAATTCGTCCGATTCTGAAATAATTTTCCGGTGACGAAAATTGGACGCTTAAAACTAAGTATAAAACCGTAAAAAGACACCCAAATTCCGACCATTTGGTGATGGTTCATTCGAGAAGGACCGGGTGAACAATCTTATATCACATATAGAAGCACTATGGTAGAAATTCGTCCGATTCTAAATAATTTTCCGTGACGAAAATTGGACGCTTAAAACTAAGTATAAAACCGTAAAAAGACACCCAAATTCCGACCATTTGGTGATGGTTCATTCGAGAAGGACCGGGTGAACAATCTTATATCACATATAGAAGCATTGTGGTAGAAATTCGTCCGATTCTGAAATAATTTTCCGGTGACAAAAATTGGACGCCTAAAACTAAGTATAAAACCGTAAAAAGACACCCAAATTCCGACCATTTGGTGATAGTTCATTGGAGAAGGACCTCGTGAACAATCTTATATCACATATAGAAGCATTGTGGTAGAAATTCGTCCGATTCTGAAATAATTTTCCGGTGACGAAAATTGGACGCCTAAACCTAAGTATAAAATCGTAAAAAGACACCCAAATTCCGACCATTTGGTGATAGTTCATTCGAGAAGGACCTCGTGAACAATCTTATATCACATATAGAAGCACTGTGGTAGAAATTCGTCCGATTCTGAAATAATTTTCCGGTGACAAAAATTGGACGCCTAAAACTAAGTATAAATCCGTAAAAAGACACCCTAATTACAACCATTTGGTGATAGTTCATTCGAGAAAGACCACGTGAACAATCTTATATCACATATAGAAGAACTGTGGTAGAAATTCGTCCGATTCTGAAATAATTTTTCGGTGACGAAAATTGGACGCCCAAAACTAAGTATAAAACCGTTAAAAGACACCCAGATTCCGACCATTTGGTGTTAGTTCATTCGAGAAGGACCACGTGAACAATCTTATATCACATATAGAAGCATTGTGGTAGAAATTCGTCCGATTCTGAAATAATTTTCCGGTGACGAAAATTGGACGCCTAAAACTAAGTATAAAATCGTAAAAAGACACCCAGATTCCGACCATTTGGTGATAGTTCATTCGAGAAGGACCTCGTGAACAATCTTATATCACATATAGAAGCACTGTGGTAGAAATTCGTCCGATTCTGAAATAATTTTCCGGTGACGAAAATTGGACGCTTAAAACTAAGTATAAAACCGTAAAAAGACACCCAAATTCCGACCATTTGGTGATAGTTCATTCGAGAAGGACCTCGTGAACAATCTTATATCACATATAGAAGCACTGTGGTAGAAATTCGTCCGATTCTGAAATAATTTTCCGGTGACAAAAATTGGACGCCTAAAACTAAGTATAAAACCGTAAAAAGACACCCTAATTACAACCATTTGGTGATAGTTCATTCGAGAAAGACCACGTGAACAATCTTATATCACATATAGAAGCACTGTGGTAGAAATTCGTCCGATTCTGAAATAATTTTCCGGTGACGAAAATTGGACGCCTAAAACTAAGTATAAAACCGTAAAAAGACACCCAGATTCCGACCATTTGGTGTTAGTTCATTCGAGAAGGACCACGTGAACAATCTTATATCACATATAGAAGCATTGTGGTAGAAATTCGTCCGATTCTGAAATAATTTTCCGGTGACGAAAATTGGACGCCTAAAACTAAGTATAAAATCGTAAAAAGACACCCAAATTCCGACCATTTGGTGATAGTTCATTCGAGAAGGACCTCGTGAACAATCTTATATCACATATAGAAGCACTGTGGTAGAAATTCGTCCGATTCTGAAATAATTTTCCGGTGACGAAAATTGGACGCTTAAAACTAAGTATAAAACCGTAAAAAGACACCCAAATTCCGACCATTTGGTGATGGTTCATTCGAGAAGGACCGGGTGAACAATCTTATATCACATATAGAAGCACTATGGTAGAAATTCGTCCGATTCTGAAATAATTTTCCGGTGACGAAAATTGGACGCTTAAAACTAAGTATAAAAACGTAAAAAGACACCCAAATTCCGACCATTTGGTGATGGTTCATTAGAGAAGGACCGGGTGAACAATCTTATATCACATATAGAAGCATTGTGGTAGAAATTCGTCCGATTCTGAAATAATTTTCCGGTGACAAAAATTGGACGCCTAAAACTAAGTATAAAACCGTAAAAAGACACCCAAATTCCGACCATTTGGTGATAGTTCATTCGAGAAGGACCTCGTGAACAATCTTATATCACATATAGAAGCACTGTGGTAGAAATTCTTTCGATTCTCAAATAATTTTCCGGTGACGAAAATTGGACGCCTAAACCTAAGTATAAAATCGTAAAAAGACACCCAAATTCCGACCATTTGGTGATAGTTCATTCGAGAAGGACCTCGTGAACAATCTTATATCACATATAGAAGCACTGTGGTAGAAATTCGTCCGATTCTGAAATAATTTTCCGGTGACAAAAATTGGACGCCTAAAACTAAGTATAAAACCGTAAAAAGACACCCTAATTACAACCATTTGGTGATAGTTCATTCGAGAAAGACCACGTGAACAATCTTATATCACATATAGAAGAACTGTGGTAGAAATTCGTCCGATTCTGAAATAATTTTCCGGTGACGAAAATTGGACGCCTAAAACTAAGTATAAAACCGTAAAAAGACACCCAAATTCCGACCATTTGGTGTTAGTTCATTCGAGAAGGACCACGTGAACAATCTTATATCACATATAGAAGCACTGTGGTAGAAATTCGTCCGATTCTGAAATAATTTTCCGGTGACGAAAATTGGACACCTAAAACTAAGTATAAAATCGTAAAAAGACACCCAGATTCCGACCATTTGGTGATAGTTCATTCGAGAAGGACCTCGTGAACAATCTTATATCACATATAGAAGCACTGTGGTAGAAATTCGTCCGATTCTGAAATAATTTTCCGGTGACGAAAATTCGACGCTTAAAACTAAGTATAAAACCGTTAAAAGACACCCAAATTCCAACCATTTGGTGATAGTTCATTCGAGAAGGACCTCGTGAACAATCTTATATCACATATAGAAGCACTGTGGTAGAAATTCGTCCGATTCTGAAATAATTTTCCGGTGACAAAAATTGGACGCCTAAAACTAAGTATAAAACCGTAAAAAGACACCCTAATTACAACCATTTGGTGATAGTTCATTCGAGAAAGACCACGTGAACAATCTTATATCACATATAGAAGCACTGTGGTAGAAATTCGTCCGATTCTGAAATAATTTTCCGGTGACGAAAATTGGACGCCTAAAACTAAGTATAAAACCGTAAAAAGACACCCAGATTCCGACCATTTGGTGTTAGTTCATTCGAGAAGGACCACGTGAACAATATTATATCACATATAGAAGCATTGTGGTAGAAATTCGTCCGATTCTCAAATAATTTTAGGTGACGAAAATTGGACGCCTAAAACTAAGTATAAAATCGTAAAAAGACACCCAAATTCCGACCATTTGGTGATAGTTCATTCGAGAAGGACCTCGTGAACAATCTTATATCACATATAGAAGCACTGTGGTAGAAATTCGTCCGATTCTGAAATAATTTTCCGGTGACGAAAATTGGACGCTTAAAACTAAGTATAAAACCGTAAAAAGACACCCAAATTCCGACCATTTGGTGATGGTTCATTCGAGAAGGACCTCGTGAACAATCTTATATCACATATAGAAGCATTGTGGTAGAAATTCGTCCGATTCTGAAATAATTTTCCGGTGACGAAAATTGGACGCCTAAAACTAAGTATAAAATCGTAAAAAGACACCCAAATTCCGACCATTTGGTGTTAGTTCATTCGAGAAGGACCACGTGAACAATCTTATATCACATATAGAAGCATTGTGGTAGAAATTCGTCCGATTCTGAAATAATTTTCCGTTGACGAAAATTGGACGCCTAAAACTAAGTATAAAACCGTAAAAAGACACCCAAATTCCGACCATTTGGTGATAGTTCATTCGAGAAGGACCTCGTGAACAATCTTATATCACATATAGAAGCACTGTGGTAGAAATTCATCCGATTCTGAAATAATTTTCCGGTGACGAAAATTGGACGCCTAAAACTAAGTATAAAACCGTAAAAAGACACCCAGATTCCGACCATTTGGTGTTAGTTCATTCGAGAAGGACCACGTGAACAATCTTATATCACATATAGAAGCATTGTGGTAGAAATTCGTCCGATTCTGAAATAATTTTCCGGTGACGAAAATTGGACGCCTAAAACTAAGTATAAAATCGTAAAAAGACACCCAAATTCCGACCATTTGGTGTTAGTTCATTCGAGAAGGACCACGTGAACAATCTTATATCACATATAGAAGCATTGTGGTAGAAATTCGTCCGATTCTGAAATAATTTTCCGGTGACGAAAATTGGACGCCTAAAACTAAGTATAAAATCGTAAAAAGACACCCAGATTCCGACCATTTGGTGATAGTTCATTCGAGAAGGACCTCGTGAACAATCTTATATCACATATAGAAGCACTGTGGTAGAAATTCATCCGATTCTGAAATAATTTTCCGGTGACGAAAATTGGACGCTTAAAACTAAGTATAAAACCGTAAAAAGACACCCAAATTCCGACCATTTGGTGATAGTTCATTCGAGAAAGACCACGTGAACAATCTTATATCACATATAGAAGCACTGTGGTAGAAATTCGTCCGATTCTGAAATAATTTTCCGGTGACGAAAATTGGACGCTTAAAACTAAGTATAAAACCGTAAAAAGACACCCAAATTCCGACCATTTGGTGATAGTTCATTCGAGAAAGACCACTACCACAATCTTATATCACATATAGAATCGTGGTAGAAATTATCCGATTCTCAAATAATTTTCCTAGTGACGAAAATTGACGCTTAAAACTAAGTATAAAACCGTAAAAAGACACGCAAATTCCGACCATTTGGTGATGGTTCATTCGAGAAGGACCGGGTGAACAATCTTATATCACATATAGAAGCATTCTGGTAGAAATTCGTCTGATTCCGAAATAATTTTCCTGGACGAAAATCGACGCCTAAAACTAAGTATAAAATCGTAAAAAGACACCCAAATTCCGACCATTTGGTGATGGTTCATTAGAGAAGGGCCGGGTGAACAATCTTATATCACATATAGAAGCATTGTGGTAGAAATTCGTCCGATTCTGAAATAATTTTCCGGTGACGAAAATTGGACGCCTAAAACTAAGTATAAAATCGTAAAAAGACACCCAAATTCCGACCATTTGGTGATGGTTCATTAGAGAAGGGCCGGGTGAACAATCTTATATCACATATAGAAGCAATGTGGTAGAAATTCGTCCGATTCTGAAATAATTTTCCGGTGACGAAAATTGGACGCCTAAAACTAAGTATAAAATCGTAAAAAGACACCCAAATTCCGACCATTTGGTGATAGTTCATTCGAGAAGGACCGCGTGAACAATATTATATCACATATAGAAGCACTGTGGTAGAAATTCGTCCGATTCTGAAATAATTTTCCGGTGACGAAAATTGGACGCCTAAAACTAAGTATATAACGGTAAAAAGACACCCAAATTCCGACCATTTGGTGATAGTTCATTCGAGAAGGACCTCGTGAACAATCTTATATCACATATAGAAGCACTGTGGTAGAAATTCGTCCGATTCTGAAATAATTTTCCGGTGACGAAAATTGGACGCCTAAACCTAAGTATAAAATCGTAAAAAGACACCCAAATTCCGACCATTTGGTGATAGTTCATTCGAGAAGGACCGCGTGAACAATATTATATCACATATAGAAGCACTGTGGTAGAAATTCGTCCGATTCTGAAATAATTTTCCGGTGACAAAAATTGGACGCCTAAAACTAAGTATAAAACCGTAAAAAGACACCCTAATTACAACCATTTGGTGATAGTTCATTCGAGAAAGACCACGTGAACAATCTTATATCACATATAGAAGCACTGTGGTAGAAATTCGTCCGATTCTGAAATAATTTTCCTATGAAAATTGGACGCCTAAAACTAAGTATAAAACCGGAAAAAGACACCCAGATACCTACCATTTGGTGTAATTACATTCGAGAAGTACAACCTGAACAAACATATATCACATATAGAAGCATTGTGGTAGAAATTGTCCGATTCTCAAATAATTTTCCTGACGAAAATTCGACGCCTAAAACTAAGTATAAAATCGTAAAAGACACCGATTCCGACAATTTGGTGATAGTTCATTCGAGAAGGACCTCGTGAACAATCTTATATCACATATAGAAGCACTGTGGTAGAAATTCGTCCGATTCTCAAATAATTTTCCGGTGACGAAAATTGGACGCTTAAAACTAAGTATAAAACCGTAAAAAGACACCCAAATTCCGACCATTTGGTGATAGTTCATTCGAGAAGGACCTCGTGAACAATCTTATATCACATATAGAAGCACTGTGGTAGAAATTCGTCCGATTCTGAAATAATTTTCCGGTGACAAAAATTGGACGCCTAAAACTAAGTATAAAACCGTAAAAAGACACCCTAATTACAACCATTTGGTGATAGTTCATTCGAGAAAGACCACGTGAACAATCTTATATCACATATAGAAGCATTGTGGTAGAAATTCGTCCGATTCTGAAATAATTTTCCGGTGACGAAAATTGGACGCCTAAAACTAAGTATAAAATCGTAAAAGACACCCAAATTCCGACCATTTGGTGATAGTTCATTCGAGAAGGACCTCGTGAACAATCTTATATCACATATAGAAGTACTGTGGTAGAAATTCGTCCGATTCTGAAATAATTTTCCGGTGACGAAAATTGGACGCTTAAAACTAAGTATAAAACCGTAAAAAGACACGCAAATTCCGACCATTTGGTGATGGTTCATTCGAGAAGGACCGGGTGAACAATCTTATATCACATATAGAAGCATTGTGGTAGAAATTCGTCCGATTCTGAAATAATTTTCCGGTGACGAAAATTGGACGCCTAAAACTAAGTATAAAATCGTAAAAAGACACCCAAATTCCGACCATTTGGTGATGGTTCATTAGAGAAGGGCCGGGTGAACAATCTTATATCACATATAGAAGCATTGTGGTAGAAATTCGTCCGATTCTGAAATAATTTTCCAGTGACGAAAATTGGACGCCTAAAACTAAGTATAAAATCGTAAAAAGACACCCAAATTCCGACCATTTGGTGATAGTTCATTCGAGAAGGACCTCGTGAACAATCTTATATCACATATAGAAGCACTGTGGTAGAAATTCTTTCGATTCTCAAATAATTTTCCGGTGACGAAAATTGGACGCCTAAAACTAAGTATAAAATCGTAAAAAGACACCCAAATTCAGACCATTTGGAGATAGTTCATTCGAGAAGGACCTCGTGAACAATCTTATATCACATATAGAAGCACTGTGGTAGAAATTCTTTCGATTCTCAAATAATTTTCCGGTGACGAAAATTGGACGCCTAAAACTAAGTATAAAATCGTAAAAAGACACCCAAATTCCGACCATTTGGTGATAGTTCATTCGAGAAGGACCTCGTGAACAATCTTATATCACATATAGAAGTACTGTGGTAGAAATTCGTCCGATTCTGAAATAATTTTCCGGTGACGAAAATTGGACGCTTAAAACTAAGTATAAAACCGTAAAAAGACACGCAAATTCCGACCATTTGGTGATGGTTCATTCGAGAAGGACCGGGTGAACAATCTTATATCACATATAGAAGCATTGTGGTAGAAATTCGTCCGATTCTGAAATAATTTTCCGGTGACGAAAATTGGACGCCTAAAACTAAGTATAAAATCGTAAAAAGACACCCAAATTCCGACCATTTGGTGATGGTTCATTAGAGAAGGGCCGGGTGAACAATCTTATATCACATATAGAAGCATTGTGGTAGAAATTCGTCCGATTCTGAAATAATTTTCCGGTGACGAAAATTGGACGCCTAAAACTAAGTATAAAATCGTAAAAAGACACCCAAATTCCGACCATTTGGTGATGGTTCATTAGAGAAGGGCCGGGTGAACAATCTTATATCACATATAGAAGCAATGTGGTAGAAATTCGTCCGATTCTGAAATAATTTTCCGGTGACGAAAATTGGACGCCTAAAACTAAGTATAAAATCGTAAAAAGACACCCAAATTCCGACCATTTGGTGATAGTTCATTCGAGAAGGACCTCGTGAACAATCTTATATCACATATAGAAGTACTGTGGTAGAAATTCGTCCGATTCTGAAATAATTTTCCGGTGACGAAAATTGGACGCTTAAAACTAAGTATAAAACCGTAAAAAGACACGCAAATTCCGACCATTTGGTGATGGTTCATTCGAGAAGGACCGGGTGAACAATCTTATATCACATATAGAAGCATTGTGGTAGAAATTCGTCCGATTCAAATAATTTTCCTGACGAAAATCGACGCCTAAAACTAAGTATAAAATCGTAAAAGACACCCAAATTCCGACCATTTGGTGATGGTTCATTAGAGAAGGGCCGGGTGAACAATCTTATATCACATATAGAAGCATTGTGGTAGAAATTGGTCCGATTCTCAAATAATTTTCCTGACGAAAATTGGACGCCTAAAACTAAGTATAAAATCGTAAAAAGACACCCAAATTCCGACCATTTGGTGATAGTTCATTCGAGAAGGACCTCGTGAACAATCTTATATCACATATAGAAGCACCGTGGTAGAAATTCTTTCGATTCTCAAATAATTTTCCTGACGAAAATCGACGCCTAAAACTAAGTATAAAATCGTAAAAAGACACCCAAATTCCGACCATTTGGTGATAGTTCATTCGAGAAGGACCTCGTGAACAATCTTATATCACATATAGAAGCACCGTGGTAGAAATTCTTTCGATTCTCAAATAATTTTCCGGTGACGAAAATTCGACGCCTAAAACTAAGTATAAAATCGTAAAAGACACCCAAATTCGACCATTTGGTGATAGTTCATTCGAGAAGGACCTCGTGAACAATCTTATATCACATATAGAAGTACTGTGGTAGAAATTGTCCGATTCTCAAATAATTTTCCGTGACGAAAATTCGACGCTTAAAACTAAGTATAAAACCGTAAAAAGACACGCAAATTCCGACCATTTGGTGATGGTTCATTCGAGAAGGACCGGGTGAACAATCTTATATCACATATAGAAGCATTGTGGTAGAAATTCGTCCGATTCTCAAATAATTTTCCGTGACGAAAATCGACGCCTAAAACTAAGTATAAAATCGTAAAAGACACCCAAATTCCGACCATTTGGTGATGGTTCATTAGAGAAGGGCCGGGTGAACAATCTTATATCACATATAGAAGCATTGTGGTAGAAATTCGTCCGATTCTCAAATAATTTTCCAAATGACGAAAATTGGACGCCTAAAACTAAGTATAAAATCGTAAAAAGACACCCAAATTCCGACCATTTGGTGATGGTTCATTAGAGAAGGGCCGGGTGAACAATCTTATATCACATATAGAAGCAATGTGGTAGAAATTCGTCCGATTCTGAAATAATTTTCCGGTGACGAAAATTGGACGCCTAAAACTAAGTATAAAATCGTAAAAAGACACCCAAATTCCGACCATTTGGTGATAGTTCATTCGAGAAGGACCTCGTGAACAATCTTATATCACATATAGAAGTACTGTGGTAGAAATTCGTCCGATTCTGAAATAATTTTCCGGTGACGAAAATTGGACGCTTAAAACTAAGTATAAAACCGTAAAAAGACACGCAAATTCCGACCATTTGGTGATGGTTCATTCGAGAAGGACCGGGTGAACAATCTTATATCACATATAGAAGCATTGTGGTAGAAATTGGTCCGATTCTCAAATAATTTTCCTGGACGAAAATTCGACGCCTAAAACTAAGTATAAAATCGTAAAAGACACCCAAATTCCGACCATTTGGTGATGGTTCATTAGAGAAGGGCCGGGTGAACAATCTTATATCACATATAGAAGCATTGTGGTAGAAATTGTCCGATTCTCAAATAATTTTCCTGACGAAAATCGACGCCTAAAACTAAGTATAAAATCGTAAAAAGACACCCAAATTCGACCATTTGGTGATAGTTCATTCGAGAAGGACCTCGTGAACAATCTTATATCACATATAGAAGCACCGTGGTAGAAATTCTTTCGATTCTCAAATAATTTTCCTGACGAAAATCGACGCCTAAAACTAAGTATAAAATCGTAAAAGACACCCAAATTCCGACCATTTGGTGATAGTTCATTCGAGAAGGACCTCGTGAACAATCTTATATCACATATAGAAGCACCGTGGTAGAAATTCTTTCGATTCTCAAATAATTTTCCTGACGAAAATCGACGCCTAAAACTAAGTATAAAATCGTAAAAAGACACCCAAATTCCGACCATTTGGTGATAGTTCATTCGAGAAGGACCTCGTGAACAATCTTATATCACATATAGAAGTACCGTGGTAGAAATTGTCCGATTCTCAAATAATTTTCCTATGACGAAAATCGACGCTTAAAACTAAGTATAAAACCGTAAAAGACACGCAAATTCCGACCATTTGGTGATGGTTCATTCGAGAAGGACCGGGTGAACAATCTTATATCACATATAGAAGCATTGTGGTAGAAATTCGTCCGATTCTAAATAATTTTCCGTGACGAAAATTGGACGCCTAAAACTAAGTATAAAATCGTAAAAAGACACCCAAATTCCGACCATTTGGTGATGGTTCATTAGAGAAGGGCCGGGTGAACAATCTTATATCACATATAGAAGCATTGTGGTAGAAATTCGTCCGATTCTGAAATAATTTTCCAGTGACGAAAATTGGACGCCTAAAACTAAGTATAAAATCGTAAAAAGACACCCAAATTCCGACCATTTGGTGATGGTTCATTAGAGAAGGGCCGGGTGAACAATCTTATATCACATATAGAAGCAATGTGGTAGAAATTCGTCCGATTCTGAAATAATTTTCCGGTGACGAAAATTGGACGCCTAAAACTAAGTATAAAATCGTAAAAAGACACCCAAATTCCGACCATTTGGTGATAGTTCATTCGAGAAGGACCTCGTGAACAATCTTATATCACATATAGAAGTACTGTGGTAGAAATTCGTCCGATTCTGAAATAATTTTCCGGTGACGAAAATTGGACGCTTAAAACTAAGTATAAAACCGTAAAAAGACACCCAAATTCCGACCATTTGGTGATAGTTCATTCGAGAAGGACCTCGTGAACAATCTTATATCACATATAGAAGCACCGTGGTAGAAATTGTCCGATTCTCAAATAATTTTCCTGACAAAATCGACGCCTAAAACTAAGTATAAAACCGTAAAAAGACACCCTAATTACAACCATTTGGTGATAGTTCATTCGAGAAAGACCACGTGAACAATCTTATATCACATATAGAAGCATTGTGGTAGAAATTCGTCCGATTCTCAAATAATTTTCCGTGACGAAAATTCGACGCCTAAAACTAAGTATAAAATCGTAAAAGACACCCAATTCCTACCATTTGGTGATAGTTCATTCGAGTAGGACCTCGTGAACAATCTTATCTCACATATAGAAGTACTGTGGTAGAAATTCGTCCGATTCAAATAATTTTCCTGTGACGAAAATCGACGCTTAAAACTAAGTATAAAACCGTAAAAGACACGCAAATTCCGACCATTTGGTGATGGTTCATTCGAGAAGGACCGGGTGAACAATCTTATATCACATATAGAAGCATTGTGGTAGAAATTCGTCCGATTCTGAAATAATTTTCCGTGACGAAAATCGACGCCTAAAACTAAGTATAAAATCGTAAAAGACACCCAAATTCCGACCATTTGGTGATGGTTCATTAGAGAAGGGCCGGGTGAACAATCTTATATCACATATAGAAGCATTGTGGTAGAAATTCGTCCGATTCTCAAATAATTTTCCTGACGAAAATCGACGCCTAAAACTAAGTATAAAATCGTAAAAAGACACCCAAATTCCGACCATTTGGTGATAGTTCATTCGAGAAGGACCTCGTGAACAATCTTATATCACATATAGAAGCACCGTGGTAGAAATTCTTTCGATTCTCAAATAATTTTCCTATGACGAAAATTCGACGCCTAAAACTAAGTATAAAATCGTAAAAAGACACCCAAATTCGACCATTTGGTGATAGTTCATTCGAGAAGGACCTCGTGAACAATCTTATATCACATATAGAAGCACTGTGGTAGAAATTCTTTCGATTCTCAAATAATTTTCCTATGACGAAAATTCGACGCCTAAAACTAAGTATAAAATCGTAAAAGACACCCAAATTCCGACCATTTGGTGATAGTTCATTCGAGAAGGACCTCGTGAACAATCTTATATCACATATAGAAGTACTGGTAGAAATTGTCCGATTCTCAAATAATTTTCCGGTGACGAAAATTCGACGCTTAAAACTAAGTATAAAACCGTAAAAGACACGCAAATTCCGACCATTTGGTGATGGTTCATTCGAGAAGGACCGGGTGAACAATCTTATATCACATATAGAAGCATTGTGGTAGAAATTCGTCCGATTCAAATAATTTTCCTGACGAAAATTCGACGCCTAAAACTAAGTATAAAATCGTAAAAGACACCCAAATTCCGACCATTTGGTGATGGTTCATTAGAGAAGGGCGGGTGAACAATCTTATATCACATATAGAAGCATTGTGGTAGAAATTCGTCCGATTCTCAAATAATTTTCCTATGACGAAAATTCGACGCCTAAAACTAAGTATAAAATCGTAAAAGACACCCAAATTCCGACCATTTGGTGATGGTTCATTAGAGAAGGGCCGGTGAACAATCTTATATCACATATAGAAGCAATGTGGTAGAAATTGGTCCGATTCTCAAATAATTTTCCTGACGAAAATTCGACGCCTAAAACTAAGTATAAAATCGTAAAAGACACCCAAATTCGACCATTTGGTGATAGTTCATTCGAGAAGGACCTCGTGAACAATCTTATATCACATATAGAAGTACTGTGGTAGAAATTCGTCCGATTCTCAAATAATTTTCCGTGACGAAAATTCGACGCTTAAAACTAAGTATAAAACCGTAAAAGACACCCAAATTCGACCATTTGGTGATAGTTCATTCGAGAAGGACCTCGTGAACAATCTTATATCACATATAGAAGCACCGTGGTAGAAATTCGTCCGATTCTCAAATAATTTTCCTGACAAAAATTGGACGCCTAAAACTAAGTATAAAACCGTAAAAAGACACCCTAATTACAACCATTTGGTGATAGTTCATTCGAGAAAGACCACGTGAACAATCTTATATCACATATAGAAGCATTGTGGTAGAAATTCGTCCGATTCTGAAATAATTTTCCGGTGACGAAAATTGGACGCCTAAAACTAAGTATAAAATCGTAAAAAGACACCCAAATTCCGACCATTTGGTGATAGTTCATTCGAGAAGGACCTCGTGAACAATCTTATATCACATATAGAAGTACTGTGGTAGAAATTCGTCCGATTCTGAAATAATTTTCCGGTGACGAAAATTGGACGCTTAAAACTAAGTATAAAACCGTAAAAAGACACGCAAATTCCGACCATTTGGTGATGGTTCATTCGAGAAGGACCGGGTGAACAATCTTATATCACATATAGAAGCATTGTGGTAGAAATTCGTCCGATTCTGAAATAATTTTCCTATGACGAAAATCGACGCCTAAAACTAAGTATAAAATCGTAAAAAGACACCCAAATTCACCATTTGGTGATGGTTCATTAGAGAAGGGCGGGTGAACAATCTTATATCACATATAGAAGCATTGTGGTAGAAATTCGTCCGATTCTCAAATAATTTTCCTGACGAAAATTCGACGCCTAAAACTAAGTATAAAATCGTAAAAGTCACCCAAATTCCGACCATTTGGTGATAGTTCATTCGAGAAGGACCGCGTGAACAATATTATATCACATATAGAAGCACCGTGGTAGAAATTCGTCCGATTCAAATAATTTTCCTATGACGAAAATTCGACGCCTAAAACTAAATATAAAACGGTAAAAAGACACCCAAATTCGACCATTTGGTGATAGTTCATTCGAGAAGGACCTCGTGAACAATCTTATATCACATATAGAAGCATTGTGGTAGAAATTCGTCCGATTCTCAAATAATTTTCCTATGACGAAAATTCGACGCCTAAAACTAAGTATAAAAGCGGTAAAAGACACCCAAATTCCGACCATTTGGTGATAGTTCATTCGAGAAGGACCACGTGAACAATCTTATATCACATATAGAAGCATTGTGGTAGAAATTCGTCCGATTCTCAAATAATTTTCCTGACGAAAATCGACGCCTAAAACTAAGTATAAAATCGTAAAAGACACCCAGATTCCGACCATTTGGTGATAGTTCATTCGAGAAGGACCTCGTGAACAATCTTATATCACATATAGAAGCACCGTGGTAGAAATTCGTCCGATTCTCAAATAATTTTCCTGACGAAAATTGGACGGTTAAAACTAAGTATAAAACCGTAAAAAGACACCCAAATTCCGACCATGTGGTGATAGTTCATTCGAGAAGGACCTCGTGAACAATCTTATATCACATATAGAAGCACCGTGGTAGAAATTCGTCCGATTCTCAAATAATTTTCCTGACAAAAATTCGACGCCTAAAACTAAGTATAAAACCGTAAAAAGACACCCTAATTACAACCATTTGGTGATAGTTCATTCGAGAAAGACCACGTGAACAATCTTATATCACATATAGAAGCATTGTGGTAGAAATTCGTCCGATTCTCAAATAATTTTCCGTGACGAAAATTCGACGCCTAAAACTAAGTATAAAACCGTAAAAAGACACCCAAATTCCGACCATTTGGTGATGGTTCATTCGAGAAGGACCTCGTGAACAATCTTATATCACATATAGAAGCACTGTGGTAGAAATTCGTCCGATTCTCAAATAATTTTCCTTTGACGAAAATTGGACGCTTAAAACTAAGTATAAAACCGTAAAAAGACACCGAAATTCCGACCATTTGGTGATGGTTCATTCGATAAGGACCGGGTGAACAATCTTATATCACATATAGAAGCATTGTGGTAGAAATTCGTCCGATTCTGAAATAATTTTCCGGTGACGAAAATTGGACGCTTAAAACTAAGTATAAAACCGTAAAAAGACACCCAAATTCCGACCATTTGGTGATGGTTCATTAGAGAAGGGCCGGGTGAACAATCTTATATCACATATAGAAGCATTGTGGTAGAAATTCGTCCGATTCTGAAATAATTTTCCTGACGAAAATCGACGCCTAAAACTAAGTATAAAATCGTAAAAAGACACCCAAATTCCGACCATTTGGTGATGGTTCATTAGAGAAGGGCCGGGTGAACAATCTTATATCACATATAGAAGCATTGTGGTAGAAATTCGTCCGATTCTGAAATAATTTTCCTATGACGAAAATCGACGCCTAAAACTAAGTATAAAATCGTAAAAGACACCCAAATTCCGACCATTTGGTGATGGTTCATTAGAGAAGGGCCGGGTGAACAATCTTATATCACATATAGAAGCAATGTGGTAGAAATTCGTCCGATTCTCAAATAATTTTCCTGACGAAAATCGACGCCTAAAACTAAGTATAAAATCGTAAAAAGACACCCAAATTCCGACCATTTGGTGATAGTTCATTCGAGAAGGACCGCGTGAACAATATTATATCACATATAGAAGCACTGTGGTAGAAATTCGTCCGATTCAAATAATTTTCCTGACGAAAATCGACGCCTAAAACTAAGTATATAACGGTAAAAAGACACCCAAATTCCGACCATTTGGTGATAGTTCATTCGAGAAGGACCTCGTGAACAATCTTATATCACATATAGAAGCACCGTGGTAGAAATTCGTCCGATTCAAATAATTTTCCTGACGAAAATTCGACGCCTAAACCTAAGTATAAAATCGTAAAAGACACCCAAATTCCGACCATTTGGTGATAGTTCATTCGAGAAGGACCGCGTGAACAATCTTATATCACATATAGAAGCACTGTGGTAGAAATTCGTCCGATTCTCAAAAAATATTCAGCTGACTAAAATTCAACGCCTAAAACTAAGTATAAAACCGTAAAAAGACACCCTAATTACAACCATTTGGTGATAGTTCATTCGAGAAAGACCACGTGAACAATCTTATATCACATATAGAAGCACTGTGGTAGAAATTCGTCCGATTCTGAAATAATTTTCCGGTGACGAAAATTGGACGCCTAAAACTAAGTATAAAACCGTAAAAAGACACCCAGATTCCGACCATTTGGTGTTAGTTCATTCGAGAAGGACCACGTGAACAACCTTATATCACATATAGAAGCATTGTGGTAGAAATTTGTCCGATTCTGAAATAATTTTCCGGTGACGAAAATTGGACGCCTAAAACTAAGTATAAAATCGTAAAAAGACACCCAGATTCCGACCATTTGGTGATAGTTCATTCGAGAAGGACCTCGTGAACAATCTTATATCACATATAGAAGCACTGTGGTAGAAATTCGTCCGATTCTGAAATAATTATCACGTGACGAAAACTCCACGCCTAAAACTACGTATAAAACCTTAAAAAGACACCCATATTACGACAATTTGTTGTTGTTTCATTCGAGAAGGAACTCGTAAAAAATCTTATATCACATATAGAAGCACCGTGGTAGAAATTCGTCCGATTCTCAAATAATTTTCCGTGACAAAATCGACGCCTAAAACTAAGTATAAAACCGTAAAAAGACACCCTAATTACAACCATTTGGTGATAGTTCATTCGAGAAAGACCACGTGAACAATCTTATATCACATATAGAAGCATTGTGGTAGAAATTCGTCCGATTCTCAAATAATTTTCCTGACGAAAATTTGACGCCTAAAACTAAGTATAAAATCGTAAAAAGACACCCAAATTCCGACCATTTGGTGATAGTTCATTCGAGAAGGACCTCGTGAACAATCTTATATCACATATAGAAGTACCGTGGTAGAAATTGGTCCGATTCTCAAATAATTTTCCTGACGAAAATTCGACGCTTAAAACTAAGTATAAAACCGTAAAAGACACGCAAATTCCGACCATTTGGTGATGGTTCATTCGAGAAGGACCGGGTGAACAATCTTATATCACATATAGAAGCATTGTGGTAGAAATTCGTCCGATTCTCAAATAATTTTCCTGACGAAAATCGACGCCTAAAACTAAGTATAAAATCGTAAAAGACACGCAAATTCCGACCATTTGGTGATGGTTCATTAGAGAAGGGCCGGGTGAACAATCTTATATCACATATAGAAGCATTGTGGTAGAAATTGTCCGATTCTCAAATAATTTTATGACGAAAATCGACGCCTAAAACTAAGTATAAAATCGTAAAAGACACCCAAATTCGACCATTTGGTGATAGTTCATTCGAGAAGGACCGCATGAACAATATTATATCACATATAGAAGCACCGTGGTAGAAATTGTCCGATTCTCAAATAATTTTCCGTGACGAAAATTCGACGCCTAAAACTAAGTATAAAACGGTAAAAGACACCCAGATTCCGACCATTTGGTGATAGTTCATTCGAGAAGGACCTCGTGAACAATCTTATATCACATATAGAAGCACTGTGGTAGAAATTCGTCCGATTCTGAAATAATTTTCCGGTGACGAAAATTGGACGCTTAAAACTAAGTATAAAACCGTAAAAAGACACCCAAATTCCGACCATTTGGTGATGGTTCATTAGAGAAGGGCCGGGTGAACAATCTTATATCACATATAGAAGCATTGTGGTAGAAATTCGTCCGATTCTGAAATAATTTTCCGGTGACGAAAATTGGACGCCTAAAACTAAGTATAAAATCATAAAAAGACACCCAAATTCCGACAATTTGGTGATAGTTCATTCGAGAAGGACCGCATGAACAATATTATATCACATATAGAAGCACTGTGGTAGAAATTCGTCCGATTCTGAAATAATTTTCCGGTGACGAAAATTGGACGCCTAAAACTAAGTATAAAACGGTAAAAAGACACCCTAATTACAACCATTTGGTGATAGTTCATTCGAGAAAGACCACGTGAACAATCTTATATCACATATAGAAGCACTGTGGTAGAAATTCGTCCGATTCTGAAATAATTTTCCGGTGACGAAAATTGGACGCCTAAAACTAAGTATAAAACCGTAAAAAGACACCCAGATTCCGACCATTTGGTGTTAGTTCATTCGAGAAGGACCACGTGAACAATCTTATATCACATATAGAAGCATTGTGGTAGAAATTCGTCCGATTCTGAAATAATTTTCCGGTGACGAAAATTGGACGCCTAAAACTAAGTATAAAATCGTAAAAAGACACCCAAATTCCGACCATTTGGTGATAGTTCATTCGAGAAGGACCTCGTGAACAATCTTATATCACATATAGAAGCACTGTGGTAGAAATTCGTCCGATTCTGAAATAATTTTCCGATGACGAAAATTGGACGCTTAAAACTAAGTATAAAACCGTAAAAAGACACCCAAATTCCGACCATTTGGTGATGGTTCATTAGAGAAGGGCCGGGTGAACAATCTTATATCACATATAGAAGCATTGTGGTAGAAATTCGTCCGATTCTGAAATAATTTTCCTATGACGAAAATCGACGCCTAAAACTAAGTATAAAATCGTAAAAGACACCCAAATTCCGACCATTTGGTGATAGTTCATTCGAGAAGGACCTCGTGAACAATCTTATATCACATATAGAAGCACCGTGGTAGAAATTCTTTCGATTCTCAAATAATTTTCCTGACGAAAATTCGACGCCTAAAACTAAGTATAAAATCGTAAAAATACACCCAAATTCGACCATTTGGTGATAGTTCATTCGAGAAGGACCGCGTGAACAATATTATATCACATATAGAATCACCGTGGTAGAAATTCGTCCGATTCTCAAATAATTTTCCTGACAAAAATTCGACGCCTAAAACTAAGTATAAAACCGTAAAAATACACCCAAATAACAACCAATTGGAGATAGTTAAATCGAGAAAGAACACGTGAACAATCTTATATCACATATAGATGCACTGTGGTAGAAATTCGTCCGATTCTAAATAATTTTCCTGACGAAAATTCGACGCCTAAAACTAAGTATAAAACCGTAAAAGACACCCGCATTCCGACCATTTGGTGTTAGTTCATTCTAGTAAGACCACGTTAACATTCTTATATCACATATAGAAGCATTGTGGTAGAAATTCGTCCGATTCTCAAATAATTTTCCGTGACGAAAATCGACGCCTAAAACTAAGTATAAAATCGTAAAAAGACACCCAAATTCCGACCATTTGGTGATAGTTCATTCGAGAAGGACCTCGTGAACAATCTTATATCACATATAGAAGCACTGTGGTAGAAATTCGTCCGATTCTGAAATAATTTTCCGATGACGAAAATTGGACGCTTAAAACTAAGTATAAAACCGTAAAAAGACACCAAAATTCCGACCATTTGGTGATGGTTCATTAGAGAAGGGCCGGGTGAACAATCTTATATCACATATAGAAGCATTGTGGTAGAAATTCGTCCGATTCTGAAATAATTTTCCGGTGACGAAAATTGGACGCCTAAAACTAAGTATAAAATCGTAAAAAGACACCCAAATTCCGACCATTTGGTGATAGTTCATTCGAGAAGGACCTCGTGAACAATCTTATCACATATAGAAGCACTGTGGTAGAAATTCTTTCGATTCTCAAATAATTTTCCGGTGACGAAAATTGGACGCCTAAAACTAAGTATAAAATCGTAAAAAGACACCCAAATTCCGACCATTTGGTGATAGTTCATTCGAGAAGGACCGCGTGAACAATATTATATCACATATAGAAGCACTGTGGTAGAAATTCGTCCGATTCTGAAATAATTTTCCGTGACGAAAATTCGACGCCTAAAACTAAGTATAAAACGGTAAAAGACACTCAAATTCCGACCATTTGGTGATAGTTCATTCGAGAAGGACCTCGTGAACAATCTTATATCACATATAGAAGCACCGTGGTAGAAATTGTCCGATTCAAATAATTTTCCTGACGAAAATCGACGCTTAAAACTAAGTATAAAACCGTAAAAAGACACCCAAATTCCGACCATTTGGTGATGGTTCATTCGAGAAGGACCGAGTGAACAATCTTATATCACATATAGAAGCATTGTGGTAGAAATTGTCCGATTCTCAAATAATTTTCCTGACGAAAATTCGACGCCTAAAACTAAGTATAAAATCGTAAAAAGACACCCAAATTCCGACCATTTGGTGATAGTTCATTCGAGAAGGACCGCGTGAACAATCTTATATCCACATATAGAAGCACCGTGGTAGAAATTGGTCCGATTCTCAAATAATTTTCCTGACGAAAATACGACGCCTAAAACCAAGTATAAAACGGTAAAAAGACACCCAAATTCGATCATTTGGTGATAGTTCATTCGAGAAGGACCTCGTGAACAATCTTATATCACATATAGAAGTACTGTGGTAGAAATTCGTCCGATTCTAAATAATTTTCCTGTGACGAAAATCGACGCTTAAAACTAAGTATAAAACCGTAAAAGACACCCAAATTCCGACCATTTGGTGATGGTTCATTCGAGAAGGACCGGGTGAACAATCTTATATCACATATAGAAGCATTGTGGTAGAAATTGTCCGATTCTCAAATAATTTTCCTGACGAAAATTCGACGCCTAAAACTAAGTATAAAATCGTAAAAGACACCCAAATTCCGACCATTTGGTGATAGTTCCTTCGAGAAGGACCTCGTGAACAATCTTATATCACATATAGAAGCACCGTGGTAGAAATTCGTCCGATTCTCAAATAATTTTCCGTGACAAAAATTCGACGCCTAAAACTAAGTATAAAACCGTAAAAAGACACCCTAATTACAACCATTTGGTGATAGTTCATTCGAGAAAGACCACGTGAACAATCTTATATCACATATAGAAGCACCGTGGTAGAAATTCGTCCGATTCTCAAATAATTTTCCTGACGAAAATTCGACGCCTAAAACTAAGTATAAAACCGTAAAAAGACACCCAATTCCGACCATTTGGTGTTAGTTCATTCGAGAAGGACCACGTGAACAATCTTATATCACATATAGAAGCATTGTGGTAGAAATTTGTCCGATTCTCAAATAATTTTCCTATGACGAAAATCGACGCCTAAAACTAAGTATAAAATCGTAAAAAGACACCCAAATTCCTACCTTATGGTTATAGTTAAATCGACAATGACCTCTTGAACAATCATATATCACATATAGAAGCACCGTGGTAGAAATTCGTCCGATTCTCAAATAATTTTCCTATGACGAAAATCGACGCTTAAAACTAAGTATAAAACCGTAAAAAGACACCCAAATTCCGACCATTTGGTGATAGTTCATTCGAGAAGGACCTCGTGAACAATCTTATATCACATATAGAAGCACTGTGGTAGAAATTCGTCCGATTCTCAAATAATTTTCCTATGACAAAAATTCGACGCCTAAAACTAAGTATAAAACCGTAAATAGACACCATAATTACTACCATTTGGTGATTGTTCATTCTAGAAATACCACGTGAACAATCTTATATCTCTTATAGAAGCACTGTGGTAGTAATTAGTCAGATTCTAATATAATTTTCCTGACGAAAATTGTACGCCTAAAACTAAGTATAAAACCGTAAAAAGACACCCAGATTCCGACCATTTGGTGTTAGTTCATTCGAGAAGGACCACGTGAACAACCTTATATCACATATAGAAGCATTGTGGTAGAAATTTGTCCGATTCTGAAATAATTTTCCTGACGAAAATCGACGCCTAAAACTAAGTATAAAATCGTAAAAGACACCCAAATTCCGACCATTTGGTGATAGTTCATTCGAGAAGGACCTCGTGAACAATCTTATATCACATATAGAAGCACCGTGGTAGAAATTGTCCGATTCTCAAATAATTTTCCTATGACGAAAATCGACGCTTAAAACTAAGTATAAAACCGTAAAAAGACACCCAAATTCACCATTTGGTGATGGTTCATTAGAGAAGGGCCGGTGAACAATCTTATATCACATATAGAAGCATTGTGGTAGAAATTCGTCCGATTCTCAAATAATTTTCCTATGACGAAAATTCGACGCCTAAAACTAAGTATAAAATCGTAAAAGACACCCAAATTCGACCATTTGGTGATAGTTCATTCGAGAAGGACCTCGTGAACAATCTTATATCACATATAGAAGCACCGTGGTATAAATTCTTTCGATTCTCAAATAATTTTCCTATGACGAAAATTCGACGCCTAAAACTAAGTATAAAATCGTAAAAGACACCCAAATTCCGACCATTTGGTGATAGTTCATTCGAGAAGGACCGCATGAACAATATTATATCACATATAGAAGCACCGTGGTAGAAATTCGTCCGATTCTCAAATAATTTTCCTGACGAAAATTCGACGCCTAAAACTAAGTATAAAATCGTAAAAAGACACCCAAAATACAACCATTTGGTGATAGATCATTCGAGAAAGACCATGTTAACAATCTTATATCACATATAGAAGAACAGTGGAAGAAATTCGTCCGATTCTCAAATAATTTTCCTGACGAAAATCGACGCCTAAAACTAAGTATAAAATCGTAAAAAGACACCCGATTCCGACCATTTGGTGATAGTTCATTCGAGAAGGACCTCGTGAACAATCTTATATCACATATAGAAGCACCGTGGTAGAAATTCGTCCGATTCTCAAATAATTTTCCGTGACGAAAATCGACGCTTAAAACTAAGTATAAAACCGTAAAAGACACCCAAATTCGACCATTTGGTGATAGTTCATTCGAGAAGGACCTCGTGAACAATCTTATATCACATATAGAAGCACTGTGGTAGAAATTCGTCCGATTCTCAAATAATTTTCCGATGACGAAAATCGACGCTTAAAACTAAGTATAAAACCGTAAAAGACACAAAAATTACAACCATTTGGTGATGGTTCATTAGAGAAGGACCGGGTGAACAATCTTATATCACATATAGAAGCATTGTGGTAGAAATTCGTCCGATTCTCAAATAATTTTCCTGACGAAAATTCGACGCCTAAAACAAAGTATAACCTCGTAAAAACACACCCAAATTCCGACCATTTGGTGATAGTTCATTCGAGAAGGACCTCGTGAACAATCTTATATCACATATAGAAGCACTGTGGTAGAAATTCTTTCGATTCTCAAATAATTTTCCTATGACGAAAATCGACGCCTAAAACTAAGTATAAAATCGTAAAAAGACACCCAAATTCCGACCATTTGGTGATAGTTCATTCGAGAAGAACCGCGTGAACAATCTTATATCACATATAGAAGCACTGTGGTAGAAATTCGTCCGATTCTCAAATAATTTTCCGGTGACGAAAATTGGACGCCTAAAACTAAGTATAAAATCGTAAAAAGACACTCAAATTCCGACCATTTGGTGATAGTTCATTCGAGAAGGACCGCGTGAACAATCTTATATCACATATAGAAGCACTGTGGTAGAAATTCGTCCGATTCTGAAATAATTTTCCGGTGACGAAAATTGGACGCTTAAAACTAAGTATAAAACCGTAAAAAGACACCCAAATTCCGACCATTTGGTGATGGTTCATTCGAGAAGGACCGCGTGAACAATCTTATATCACATATAGAAGCATTGTGGTAGAAATTGGTCCGATTCTAAATAATTTTCGGTGACGAAAATCGACGCCTAAAACTAAGTATAATATCTTAAAAAGACACCCAAATTCCGACAATTTGGTGATAGTTCATTCGAGAAGGACCACGTGATCAATCTTATATCACATATAGAAGCACTGTGGTAGAAATTCGTCTGATTCTGAAATAATTTTCGGTGACGAAAATCGACGCCTAAAACCAAGTATAAACGGTAAAAGACACCCAAATTCCGATCATTTGGTGATAGTTCATTCGAGAAGGACCTCGTGAACAATCTTATATCACATATAGAAGTACTGTGGTAGAAATTCCCGATTCTCAAATAATTTTCCTGACGAAAATCGACGCTTAAAACTAAGTATAAAACCGTAAAAGACACCCAAATTCCGACCATTTGGTGATGGTTCATTCGAGAAGGACCGGGTGAACAATCTTATATCACATATAGAAGCATTGTGGTAGAAATTCGTCCGATTCTCAAATAATTTTCCTATGACGAAAATCGACGCCTAAAACTAAGTATAAAATCGTAAAAGACACCCAAATTCCGACCATTTGGTGATAGTTCATTCGAGAAGGACCTCGTGAACAATCTTATATCACATATAGAAGCACCGTGGTAGAAATTCTTCCGATTCTCAAATAATTTTCCGTGACGAAAATCGACGCCTAAAACTAAGTATAAAACCGTAAAAAGACACCCTAATTACAACCATTTGGTGATAGTTCATTCGAGAAAGACCACGTGAACAATCTTATATCACATATAGAAGCACCGTGGTAGAAATTCGTCCGATTCTCAAATAATTTTCCTATGACGAAAATCGACGCCTAAAACTAAGTATAAAACCGTAAAAGACACCCAAATTCCGACCATTTGGTGATAGTTCATTCGAGAAGGACCACGTGAACAATCTTATATCACATATAGAAGCAATGTGGTAGAAATTCGTCCGATTCAAATAATTTTCCGTGACGAAAATCGACGCCTAAAACTAAGTATAAAATCGTAAAAAGACACCCAAATTCCGACCATTTGGTGATAGTTCATTCGAGAAGGACCTCGTGAACAATCTTATATCACATATAGAAGCACCGTGGTAGAAATTGGTCCGATTCTCAAATAATTTTCCTATGACGAAAATCGACGCTTAAAACTAAGTATAAAACCGTACAAAGACACCCACATTCCGACCATTTGGTGATAGTTCATTCGAGAAGGACCTCGTGAACAATCTTATATCACATATAGAAGCACCGTGGTAGAAATTCGTCCGATTCTCAAATAATTTTCCTATGACAAAAATCGACGCCTAAAACTAAGTATAAAACCGTAAAAGACACCCTAATTACAACCATTTGGTGATAGTTCATTCGAGAAGGACCACGTGAACAATCTTATATCACATATAGAAGCACCGTGGTAGAAATTGGTCCGATTCTCAAATAATTTTCCGGTGACGAAAATCGACGCCTAAAACTAAGTATAAAACCGTAAAAGACACCCAAATTCCGACCATTTGGTGATAGTTCATTCGAGAAGGACCACGTGAACAATCTTATATCACATATAGAAGCATTCTGGTAGAAATTTGTCCGATTCTGAAATAATTTTCCGGTGACGAAAATCGACGCCTAAAACTAAGTATAAAATCGTAAAAAGACACCCAAATTCCGACCATTTGGTGATTGTTCATTCGAGAAGGACCTCGTAAAAAAATCTTATATCACATATAGAAGCACCGTGGTAGAAATTCGTCCGATTCTCAAATAATTTTCCTATGACGAAAATCGACACTTAAAATTAAGTATAAAACCGTAAAAAGACACCCAAATTCCGACCATTTGGTGATGGTTCATTCGAGAAGGACCGGGTGAACAATCTTATATCACATATAGAAGCATTGTGGTAGAAATTCGTCCGATTCTCAAATAATTTTCCTATGACGAAAATCGACGCCTAAAACTAAGTATAAAATCGTAAAAGACACCCAAATTCCGACCATTTGGTGATAGTTCATTCGAGAAGGACCTCGTGAACAATCTTATATCACATATAGAAGCACCGTGGTATAAATTCTTGCGATTCTGAAATAATTTTCCTATGACGAAAATCGACGCCTAAAACTAAGTATAAAATCGTAAAAGACACCCAATTTCGACCATTTGGTGATAGTTCATTCGAGAAGGACCGCGTGAACAATATTATATCACATATAGAAGCACTGTGGTAGAAATTCGTCCGATTCTCAAATAATTTTCCTATGACGAAAATCGACGCCTAAAACTAAGTATAAAACGGTAAAAAGACACCCTAATTACAACCATTTGGTGATAGTTCATTCGAGAAAGACCACGTGAACAATCTTATATCACATATAGAAGCACCGTGGTAGAAATTCGTCCGATTCTCAAATAATTTTCCTATGACGAAAATCGACGCCTAAAACTAAGTATAAAACCGTAAAAAGACACCCAAATTCCGACCATTTGGTGTTAGTTCATTCGAGAAGGACCACGTGAACAAACTTATATCACATATAGAAGCATTGTGGTAGAAATTGGTCCGATTCTCAAATAATTTTCCTATGACGAAAATCGACGCCTAAAACTAAGTATAAAATCGTAAAAAGACACCCAAATTCCGACCATTTGGTGATAGTTCATTCGAGAAGGACCTCGTGAACAATCTTATATCACATATAGAAGCACCGTGGTAGAAATTCGTCCGATTCTCAAATAATTTTCCGATGACGAAAATCGACGCTTAAAACTAAGTATAAACCGTAAAAAGACACCCAAATTCCGACCATTTGGTGATGGTTCATTAGAGAAGGGCCGTGAACAATCTTATATCACATATAGAAGCATTGTGGTAGAAATTGTCCGATTCTCAAATAATTTTCCTGATTTAAAATCGACGCTAAAACTAAGTATAAAATCGTAAAAAGACACCCAAATTCCGACCATTTGGTGATAGTTCATTCGAGAAGGACCTCGTGAACAATCTTATATCACATATAGAAGCACTGTGGTAGAAATTCTTTCGATTCTCAAATAATTTTCGGTGACGAAAATTGGACGCCTAAAACTAAATATAAAATCGTAAAAAGTCACCCAAATTCCGACCATTTGGTGATAGTTCATTCGAGAAGGACCGCGTGAACAATATTATATCACATATAGAATCACTGTGGTAGAAATTCGTCCGATTCTGAAATAATTTTCCGGTGACAAAAATTGGACGCCTAAAACTAAGTATAAAACCGTAAAAAGACACCCTAATTACAACCATTTGGTGATAGTTCATTCGAGAAAGACGACGTGAACAATCTTATATCACATATAGAAGCACTGTGGTAGAAATTCGTCCGATTCTGAAATAATTTTCCTATGACGAAAATCGACGCCTAAAACTAAGTATAAAACCGTAAAAAGACACCCGATTCCGACCATTTGGTGTTAGTTCATTCGAGAAGGACCACGTGAACAATCTTATATCACATATAGAAGCATTGTGGTAGAAATTCGTCCGATTCTCAAATAATTTTCCTATGACGAAATCGACGCCTAAAACTAAGTATAAAATCGTAAAAAGACACCCGATTCCGACCATTTGGTGATAGTTCATTCGAGAAGGACCTCGTGAACAATCTGATATCACATATACAAGCACTGTGGTAGAAATTCGTCCGATTCTCAAATAATTTTCCTGACGAAAATCGACGCTTAAAACTAAGTATAAAACCGTAAAAAGACACCCAAATTCCGACCATTTGGTGATAGTTCATTCGAGAAGGACCTCGTTAACAATCTTATATCACATATAGAAGCACTGTGGTAGAAATTCGTCCGATTCTGAAATAATTTT
Source organism: Orobanche coerulescens (assembly GCA_033398695.1). NCBI lineage: Eukaryota > Viridiplantae > Streptophyta > Magnoliopsida > Lamiales > Orobanchaceae > Orobanche > Orobanche coerulescens. Next base: position 73,139 of record JAWKAU010000261.1, read on the forward strand.
CCGGTGACAAAAATTGGACGCCTAAAACTAAGTATAAAACCGTAAAAAGACACCCTAATTACAACCATTTGGTGATAGTTCATTCGAGAAGGACCGCGTGAACAATCTTATATCACATATAGAAGCACTGTGGTAGAAATTCGTCCGATTCTCAAATAATTTTCCGGTGACGAAAATTGGACGCCTAAAACTAAGTATAAAACCGTAAAAAGACACCCAAATTCCGACCATTTGGTGATAGTTCATTCGAGAAGGACCTCGTGAACAATCTTATATCACATATAGAAGTACTGAGGAAGAAATTCGTCCGATTCTCAAATAATTTTCCTATGACGAAAATTCGACGCTTAAAACTAAGTATAAAACCGTAAAAGACACCCAAATTCCGACCATTTGGTGATGGTTCATTCGAGAAGGACCGGGTGAACAATCTTATATCACATATAGAAGCATTGTGGTAGAAATTGTCCGATTCTCAAATAATTTTCCTATGACGAAAATCGACGCCTAAAACTAAGTATAAAATCGTAAAAAGACACCCAAATTCGACCATTTGGTGTTAGTTCTTTCGAGAAGGACCTCGTGAACTATATTATATAACATATAGAAGTTCTGTGTTAGAAATTCGTCCGATTCTGACATAATTTTCCGGTGACGAAAATCGACGCTTAAAATTAAGTATAAAACCGTAAAAAGACACCCAAATTCCGACCATTTGGTGATGGTTCATTCGAGAAGGACCGGGTGAACAATCTTATATCACATATAGAAGCATTGTGGTAGAAATTCGTCCGATTCTCAAATAATTTTCCGTGACGAAAATCGACGCCTAAAACTAAGTATAAAATCGTAAAAAGACACCCAAATTCCGACCATTTGGTGATAGTTCATTCGAGAAGGACCACGTGAACAATCTTATATCACATATAGAAGCACCGTGGTAGAAATTCGTCCGATTCTCAAATAATTTTCCTATGACGAAAATCGACGCCTAAAACCAAGTATAAAACGGTAAAAAGACACCCAAATTCGATCATTTGGTGATAGTTCATTCGAGAAGGACCTCGTGAACAATCTTATATCACATATAGAAGTACTGTGGTAGAAATTCGTCCGATTCTCAAATAATTTTCCTATGACGAAAATCGACGCTTAAAACTAAGTATAAACCGTAAAAGACACCCAAATTCCGACCATTTGGTGATGGTTCATTCGAGAAGGACCGGTGAACAATCTTATATCACATATAGAAGCATTGTGGTAGAAATTCGTCCGATTCTCAAATAATTTTCCTATGACGAAAATCGACGCCTAAAACTAAGTATAAAATCGTAAAAAGACACCCAAATTCCGACCATTTGGTGATAGTTCATTCGAGAAGGACCTCGTGAACAATCTTATATCACATATAGAAGCACCGTGGTATAAATTCTTTCGATTCTCAAATAATTTTCCTGACGAAAATTGGACGCCTAAAACTAAGTATAAAATCGTAAAAAGACACCCAAATTCCGACCATTTGGTGATAGTTCATTCGAGAAGGACCGCGTGAACAATATTATATCACATATAGAAGCACTGTGGTAGAAATTCGTCCGATTCTGAAATAATTTTCCGGTGACGAAAATTGGACGCCTAAAACTAAGTATAAAACGGTAAAAAGACACCCTAATTACAACCATTTGGTGATAGTTCATTCGAGAAAGACCACGTGAACAATCTTATATCACATATAGAAGCACTGTGGTAGAAATTCGTCCGATTCTGAAATAATTTTCCGTGACGAAAATCGACGCCTAAAACTAAGTATATAACCGTAAAAAGACTCCCTGATTCCGACCATTTGGTGTTAGTTCATTCGAGAAGGACCACGTGAACAATCTTATATCACATATAGAAGCATTGTGGTAGAAATTCGTCCGATTCTGAAATAATTTTCCGGTGACGAAAATCGACGCCTAAAACTAAGTATAAAATCGTAAAAAGACACCCAAATTCGACCATTTGGTGATAGTTCATTCGAGAAGGACCTCGTGAACAATCTTATATCACATATAGAAGCACCGTGGTAGAAATTCGTCCGATTCTCAAATAATTTTCCGATGACGAAAATCGACGCTTAAAACTAAGTATAAAACCGTAAAAAGACACCCAAATTCACCATTTGGTGATAGTTCATTAGAGAAGGGCCGGTGAACAATCTTATATCACATATAGAAGCATTGTGGTAGAAATTCGTCCGATTCTCAAATAATTTTCCTGACGAAAATCGACGCCTAAAACTAAGTATAAAATCGTAAAAGACACCCAAATTCGACCATTTGGTGATAGTTCATTCGAGAAGGACCTCGTGAACAATCTTATCACATATAGAAGCACTGTGGTAGAAATTCTTTCGATTCTCAAATAATTTTCCTATGACGAAAATCGACGCCTAAAACTAAGTATAAATTCGTAAAAAAGACACCCAAATTCCGACCATTTGGTGATAGTTCATTCGAGAAGGACCGTGAACAATATTATATCACATATAGAAGCACCGTGGTAGAAATTCGTCCGATTCTCAAATAATTTTCCGGTGACGAAAATCGACGCCTAAAACTAAGTATAAAACGGTAAAAAGACACTCAAATTCCGACCATTTGGTGATAGTTCATTCGAGAAGGACCGTGAACAATCTTATATCACATATAGAAGCACCGTGGTAGAAATTCGTCCGATTCTCAAATAATTTTCCTATGATTTAAAATCGACGCTTAAAACTAAGTATAAAACCGTAAAAAGACACCCAAATTCGACCATTTGGTGATGGTTCATTCGAGAAGGACCGGGTGAACAATCTTATATCACATATAGAAGCATTGTGGTAGAAATTCGTCCGATTCTCAAATAATTTTCCGGTGACGAAAATCGACGCCTAAAACTAAGTATAAAATCGTAAAAGACACCCAAATTCCGACCATTTGGTGATAGTTCATTCGAGAAGGACCACTTTAACAAACTTATATCACAAATAGAAGCACAGTGGTTGAAATTGCCCGATTCTGAAATAATTTTCCGGTGACGAAAATTGGACGCCTAAAACCAAGTATAAAACGGTAAAAAGACACCCAAATTCCGATCATTTGGTGATAGTTCATTCGAGAAGGACCTCGTGAACAATCTTATATCACATATAGAAGTACTGTGGTAGAAATTCGTCCGATTCTGAAATAATTTTCCGGTGACGAAAATTGGACGCTTAAAACTAAGTATAAAACCGTAAAACGACACCCAAATTCCGACCATTTGGTGATGGTTCATTCGAGAAGGACCGGGTGAACAATCTTATATCACATATAGAAGCATTATGGTAGAAATTCGTCCGATTCTGAAATAATTTTCCGGTGACGAAAATTGGACGCCTAAAACTAAGTATAAAATCGTAAAAAGACACCCAAATTCCGACCATTTGGTGATAGTTCATTCGAGAAGGACCTCGTGAACAATCTTATATCACATATAGAATCACTGTGGTATAAATTCTTTCGATTCTCAAATAATTTTCCTGACGAAAATCGACGCCTAAAACTAAGTATAAAATCGTAAAAAGACACCCAAATTCGACCATTTGGTGATAGTTCATTCGAGAAGGACCTCGTGAACAATCTTATATCACATATAGAAGTACTGTGGTAGAAATTCGTCCGATTCTCAAATAATTTTCCTATGACGAAAATCGACGCTTAAAATTAAGTATAAAACCGTAAAAGACACCCAAATTCACCATTTGGTGATGGTTCATTCGAGAAGGACCGGGTGAACAATCTTATATCACATATAGAAGCATTGTGGTAGAAATTCGTCCGATTCTCAAATAATTTTCCGGTGACGAAAATCGACGCCTAAAACTAAGTATAAAATCGTAAAAAGACACCCAAATTCGACCATTTGGTGATAGTTCATTCGAGAAGGACCACGTGAACAATCTTATATCACATATAGAAGCACCGTGGTAGAAATTCGTCCGATTCTCAAATAATTTTTCCTGACGAAAATCGACGCCTAAAACCAAGTATAAAATCGTAAAAAGACACCCAAATTCGATCATTTGGTGATAGTTCATTCGAGAAGGACCTCGTGAACAATCTTATATCACATATAGAAGTACTGGTAGAAATTCGTCCGATTCAAATAATTTTCCGGTGACGAAAATCGACGCTTAAAACTAAGTATAAAACCGTAAAAGACACCCAAATTCCGACCATTTGGTGATGGTTCATTCGAGAAGGACCGGGTGAACAATCTTATATCACATATAGAAGCATTGTGGTAGAAATTCGTCCGATTCTCAAATAATTTTCCTATGACGAAATTGGACGCCTAAAACTAAGTATAAAATCGTAAAAAGACACCCAAATTCCGACCATTTGGTGATAGTTCATTCGAGAAGGACCTCGTGAACAATCTTATATCACATATAGAAGCACTGTGGTATAAATTCTTTCGATTCTCAAATAATTTTCCTTTGACTAAATATTGACTACTAAAACTAAGTATAAAATCGTAAAAAGACACCCAAATTCCGACCATTTGGTGATAGTTCATTCGAGAAGGACCGCGTGAACAATATTATATCACATATAGAAGCACTGTGGTAGAAATTCGTCCGATTCTGAAATAATTTTCCGGTGACGAAAATTCGACGCCTAAAACTAAGTATAAAACGGTAAAAAGACACCCTAATTACAACCATTTGGTGATAGTTCATTCGAGAAAGACCACGTGAACAATCTTATATCACATATAGAAGCACTGTGGTAGAAATTCGTCCGATTCTCAAATAATTTTCCTATGACGAAATTGGACGCCTAAAACTAAGTATAAAACCGTAAAAAGACACCCAGATTCCGACCATTTGGTGTTAGTTCATTCGAGAAGGACCACGTGAACAATCTTATATCACATATAGAAGCATTGTGGTAGAAATTCGTCCGATTCTGAAATAATTTTCCGGTGACGAAAATTGGACGCCTAAAACTAAGTATAAAATCGTAAAAAGACACCCAAATTCCGACCATTTGGTGATAGTTCATTCGAGAAGGACCTCGTGAACAATCTTATATCACATATAGAAGCACTGTGGTAGAAATTCGTCCGATTCTGAAATAATTTTCCGATGACGAAAATCGACGCTTAAAACTAAGTATAAAACCGTAAAAGACACCCAAATTCACCATTTGGTGATGGTTCATTAGAGAAGGGCCGGTGAACAATCTTATATCACATATAGAAGCATTGTGGTAGAAATTCGTCCGATTCTCAAATAATTTTCCTATGACGAAAATCGACGCCTAAAACTAAGTATAAAATCGTAAAAAGACACCCAAATTCCGACCATTTGGTGATAGTTCATTCGAGAAGGACCTCGTGAACAATCTTATCACATATAGAAGCACTGTGGTAGAAATTCTTTCGATTCTCAAATAATTTTCCGGTGACGAAAATTGGACGCCTAAAACTAAGTATAAATTCGTAAAAAAAAGACACCCAAATTCCGACCATTTGGTGATAGTTCATTCGAGAAGGACCTCGTGAACAATCTTATATCACATATAGAAGTACTGTGGTAGAAATTCGTCCGATTCTGAAATAATTTTCCGGTGACGAAAATTGGACGCTTAAAACTAAGTATAAAACCGTAAAAAGACACCCAAATTCCGACCATTTGGTGATGGTTCATTCGAGAAGGACCGGGTGAACAATCTTATATCACATATAGAAGCATTGTGGTAGAAATTCGTCCGATTCTGAAATAATTTTCCGGTGACGAAAATTGGACGCCTAAAACTAAGTATAAAATCGTAAAAAGACACCCAAATTCCGACCATTTGGTGATAGTTCATTCGAGAAGGACCTCGTGAACAATCTTATATCACATATAGAAGCACTGTGGTATAAATTCTTTCGATTCTCAAATAATTTTCCGGTGACGAAAATTGGACGCCTAAAACTAAGTATAAAATCGTAAAAAGACACCCAAATTCCGACCATTTGGTGATAGTTCATTCGAGAAGGACCGCGTGAACAATATTATATCACATATAGAAGCACTGTGGTAGAAATTCGTCCGATTCTGAAATAATTTTCCGGTGACGAAAATTGGACGCCTAAAACTAAGTATAAAACGGTAAAAAGACACCCTAATTACAACCATTTGGTGATAGTTCATTCGAGAAAGACCACGTGAACAATCTTATATCACATATAGAAGCACTGTGGTAGAAATTCGTCCGATTCTGAAATAATTTTCCGGTGACGAAAATTGGACGCCTAAAACTAAGTATAAAACCGTAAAAAGACACCCAGATTCCGACCATTTGGTGTTAGTTCATTCGAGAAGGACCACGTGAACAATCTTATATCACATATAGAAGCATTGTGGTAGAAATTCGTCCGATTCTGAAATAATTTTCCGGTGACGAAAATTTGAAGCCAAAAAATAAGTATAAAATCGTAAAAATACACCCAAAATACGACCAATTGGTGATAGTTCATTCGAGAAGGACCTCGTGAACAATCTTATATCACATATAGAAGCAATGTTTTAGAAATTCGTCCGATTCTGAAATAATTTTCCGATGACGAAAATTGGACGCTTAAAACTAAGTATAAAACCGTAAAAAGACACCCAAATTCCGACCATTTGGTGATGGTTCATTAGAGAAGGGCCGGGTGAACAATCTTATATCACATATAGAAGCATTGTGGTAGAAATTCGTCCGATTCTGAAATAATTTTCCGGTGACGAAAATTGGACGCCTAAAACTAAGTATAAAATCGTAAAAAGACACCCAAATTCCGACCATTTGGTGATAGTTCATTCGAGAAGGACCTCGTGAACAATCTTATCACATATAGAAGCACTGTGGTAGAAATTCTTTCGATTCTCAAATAATTTTCCGGTGACGAAAATTGGACGCCTAAAACTAAGTATAAATTCGTAAAAAAAAGACACCCAAATTCCGACCATTTGGTGATAGTTCATTCGAGAAGGACCGCGTGAACAATATTATATCACATATAGAAGCACTGTGGTAGAAATTCGTCCGATTCTGAAATAATTTTCCGGTGACGAAAATTGGACGCCTAATACTATTTTTAAATCGGTTAAAAGACACTCAAATTCCGACCATTTGGTGATAGTTCATTCGAGAAGGACCTCGTGAACAATCTTATATCACATATAGAAGCACTGTGGTAGAAATTCGTCCGATTCTGAAATAATTTTCCGGTGACGAAAATTGGACGCTTAAAACTAAGTATAAAACCGTAAAAAGACACCCAAATTCCGACCATTTGGTGATGGTTCATTCGAGAAGGACCGGGTGAACAATCTTATATCACATATAGAAGCATTGTGGTAGAAATTAGTCCGATTCTGAAATAATTTTCCTGACGAAAATCGACGCCTAAAACTAAGTATAAAATCGTAAAAAGACACCCAAATTCCGACCATTTGGTGATAGTTCATTCGAGAAGGACCACGTGAACAATCTTATATCACATATAGAAGCACTGGTAGAAATTCGTCCGATTCTCAAATAATTTTCCTATGACGAAAATCGACGCCTAAAACCAAGTATAAACGGTAAAAAGACACCCAAATTCCGATCATTTGGTGATAGTTCATTCGATAAGGACCTCGTGAACAATCTTATATCACATATAGAAGTACTGTGGTAGAAATTCGTCCGATTCTAAATAATTTTCCTGACGAAAATTCGACGCTTAAAACTAAGTATAAAACCGTAAAACGACACCCAAATTCCGACCATTTGGTGATGGTTCATTCGAGAAGGACCGGGTGAACAATCTTATATCACATATAGAAGCATTGTGGTAGAAATTCGTCCGATTCTCAAATAATTTTCCTGACGAAAATCGACGCCTAAAACTAAGTATAAAATCGTAAAAAGACACCCAAATTCGACCATTTGGTGATAGTTCATTCGAGAAGGACCTCGTGAACAATCTTATATCACATATAGAAGTACTGTGGTAGAAATTCGTCCGATTCTCAAATAATTTTCCTATGAAAAATCGACGCTTAAAATTAAGTATAAAACCGTAAAAAGACACCCAAATTCCGACCATTTGGTGATGGTTCATTCGAGAAGGACCGGGTGAACAATCTTATATCACATATAGAAGCATTGTGGTAGAAATTCGTCCGATTCTCAAATAATTTTCCTGACGAAAATCGACGCCTAAAACTAAGTATAAAATCGTAAAAGACACCCAAATTCCGACCATTTGGTGATAGTTCATTCGAGAAGGACCTCGTGAACAATCTTATATCACATATAGAAGCACCGTGGTAGAAATTCGTCCGATTCTCAAATAATTTTCCTATGACGAAAATCGACGCTTAAAACTAAGTATAAAACCGTAAAAAGACACCCAAATTCACCATTTGGTGATGGTTCATTAGAGAAGGGCCAGTGAACAATCTTATATCACATATAGAAGCATTGTGGTAGAAATTCGTCCGATTCTGAAATAATTTTCCGGTGACGAAAATTGGACGCCTAAAACTAAGTATAAAATCGTAAAAAGACACCCAAATTCCGACCATTTGGTGATAGTTCATTCGAGAAGGACCTCGTGAACAATCTTATATCACATATAGAAGCACTGTGGTAGAAATTCTTTCGATTCTCAAATAATTTTCCGGTGACGAAAATTGGACGCCTAAAACTAAGTATAAAATCGTAAAAAGACACCCAAATTCCGACCATTTGGTGATAGTTCATTCGAGAAGGACCGCGTGAACAATATTATATCACATATAGAAGCACTTGTAACACCCCCAAGACGTTCAGGGCATATTACAGCGCCGTGGACCCCACACTGTGGAATCCACCAGGCTATCATAACAACAAGACATTCGACAACGAAAAACTATCCTTAATAAAACGACAATTCAAATAAAAGACTACAAACCGACCATTAAATTCTGACATCAAATCCATTTCCCAAAACGGGAACACAACATTAACAATTTCAAACAGGAAGTACTCGAGTACTTAAACCAATTTTATAATACATAAATCCCAAAATCAGACATCAATAGTAACCGACAGACATAACATCGAAAATCAAATACTGGACAATATCATGCTTGCCCATCATCCTCATACGTCCCGAGTGCTCGTTTATCCCCACGATCAATACGAAATACAAAAGTATTTACCCCATTTAAGTGTTTATAGACAACTGCTATTGCAAGTACAATCCATTTGAACTACATTCTAATCGATGAATATATGCGCCAAAAGTCATTTTAGAAAACATTTTATATTCCTAATATTTACAATCACAAAACACATTATCTCCGACAAAACACAATTCAAAGAAAACCGTTTGTACGACACTCACGGCCACCGAACCCCGCATAGCCCCGTCGGAAAACCCAGGGACGCAAACCACACTACGCGATACGCACACTCACGGCAATACGTATCCCAAGAGGCCCTGGCCGGACCGTCCCTAGGTGAACATACACATAACCATCCACAACAACCACGATACACCATAATTCAAATACTAGAACATGTAAACAAATGTAAAGTACTTGCCTTTGAGACATTCTTCAAGAATCGGAAGTGAAAATGACTACGGATGATCCGAATGGAAAACGACGGTTCCTAAACGAAGAATTAGCATAACTCAGTCCCAACGGACATCAATAATCGAAAGGAATACTCCCAAAACCCCGATTACAATTAACGACAAAAGACGCTCAATCAATACGGTGAGGGTTTACGCAAAATCTCCCGTATTGATAATTCACGATTAAAATCAAGGAAACTGGATTTGGAATCATTCAATAATCACAATCGGTGAAGAATATCGTAATATATATGAACAATTCGAATTAAACCCTAAAATCCCGAAATCCCCAAAAACGACAAAATTAGGGTTCCCGAGGAATTACCTTGGATTCGATCGATGGAAGATGTGAATGTTGTAGATTAATCTCCCTTGGTACACAATAATCAATCTCTAAAGGAAATCCACGGATTGTTACGGACAAATCGCTCCAAATGCACTCAAGAACACTCACGTCGCGAGAAGGCTTGAATAAGAATGAAAAGAAACCGACCGAGGTTAAGTCGGAGTTTAAAAACGCCGACAATACATGACGTTAACACAAGCCGTTAACGCACGTTATGATGGTTACGCACGTAACCCATGCCGTTAACGACGTAACCAAATGTCCGTACTAAATTGTGAAGGGTCATAACGCACGTTATGGATCATGCATAACGACGTTATGCACGCAATGCACCCGCCCAACACCACCTGCAGAGTCGATTCGACGACGAACTACAACACGAGGATAGAATCAAAAGTGTAAATACGAGGTATTCATAACAAGGAAGTTGAGTGCTCGAAAGTAAATGCACTCCCAACTACCGAGGAATCCAAAATACGACGAGGAGATAAATTTCCCTAAATTTATAGGAAATTACGAAAATGACCCAAGCGTCCGAAAATCACGATACGACGCTTGATTTACAAACCTAAGTCTCAACATGACCAACTCAACCATAAGGACTTGTACAAACCAAGAAACAACGGAAACGAACGAGTTTTACGAGAATCGAACGTTCATACGACAAAACATATCATAAAATGAGATTACGTGAAAACATCATCAAAACTCGTCCAAATGGAAAAACTCTAAGAACAAAGTAGATTTGAAATGTCGAAACGGTTACAAGCGAGTCGATAAAAATAGACATACACCAAAAATGGAAATCGCTAAAAATGGAAAAATTACGGATATTACATTCTCCCCTCTAAAATAAAGTTTCGTCCCGAAACTTAAGAATCAAAAAGCTCGGGGTATCTCGAACGCATATCCTCCTCTAGCTCCCACGCCGCTTCTTCTACTCCGTGCCTCGACCATTGCACCTTAACCAAAGGAATGGTTTTGTGCCTTAACCGCTTGTCACGACGCTCCAAAATTCTCGACGGCCTCTCTTCAAACGTAATATCCTTCTCAATCTCCACGTCCCCAAAGTCAATAATGTGGGACGGGTCCTAACGCATTTCCTCAATCGGGAAACGTGAAATACGCTATGTACATGACTCAATGACGGAGGTAAAGCCAAACGGTACGCTAACTCACCGACTTTCCAATACCTCGAAAGGTCCAATATATCTCGGCCGAGTTTCCTTCTTCCCAAAACGGAAGACTCCCTTCGTCGGAGACACTCTCAACGTAACATGATCCCCACCTCAAACTCCAAAGGTCTACGCCTAACATCCGCGTAAGACTTTGTCGACTGAGCAGCCAACATCCTCTTTCTAATCAATTCGATTTTCTCCCTCGTCTCCAACACCAGATCCGGCTCGGTGCCAACCAAATCGGACGGCTCATCCCAACATATCGGTGATCGGAAACGTCGGCCATAAAGTGCCTCATATGGTGCCATCTTAATCGACGCGTGCCATCTATTATTATAAGTAAACTCAATTAAGGCCAAATGCTCCTCCCAATTACTACTCCAGTCTAACGCACACGCGCGCAACAAATCCTCGAACGTCTGAATGGTACGTTCGGACTGCCCATCGGTCTCGGGATGGAACGAAGTGCTCAAACGTAGCTGAGTCCCCAATGCCTTATGCACTGCCTGCCAAAAATGCGATACAAATCGGCCATCTCTGTCTGAAATAATGGTCCTCGGCGTACCATGAAGCCTCACTATCTGAGTGATAAAAATACGAGCCAGCTTTTCCGGACCCCAAGTATCCTTGATGCCCAGAAAATGTGCCGACTTAGTCAGTCGGTCTACAATCACCCATACCATATTCATACCAGTCTTCGTCCTCGGTAAACTCGTGACAAAATCCATAGAGATGTCCTCCCACTTCCATTCCTAACGGGAAGTGGTTTCAATAATCCTACTGCCGATGCTCAATCTTGACTTGCCGACAAGTCAAACACTTAGCTACAAACCGAACTACCTCTTTCTTCATATCGCTCCACCGTAAATTTTTCCTCGTATCTTTATACATTTTACTCGAGCCCGGATGGACTGAGTAAGGTGACGCATGAGCCTCTCGCATGATATTCTCGTCTCAATTCCGAGTCGCTCGAACACACAACCGACCTCGGAATCTCAACACTCCATCCTCATGAATAACAAATCCCGGCTTTCCCCTTCTCTACACTCTCCCGAAGCCGAATAAACATCGGGTCCTCCAACCTGCCTCGATTTAATGTCCTCGACTGCAGACGAAGAAATCTCAAGAGTACGCAATCGCCCGAACTCTCTCGGGCAAGATAATCTCAATGCTCGGCTTCATAAAATCACGCCAAGTCCCGATCGGCCGTAAGCAACTCAAGCGCTCAAGCGATATCGATTTCCGGCTCAAGGCGTCGCTACCACATTAGCCTTGCCCGATGATAAAGGATCTCGAGATCGTAATCCTTAATCAATTCCAACCACCTCCTCTCGCCTCATATTAAGCTCTTTCGCGTGAAAATGTACTTCGTGCTCTTGTGATCGGTGAAAATCGACACGACGAGCCATACAAGTAATGACGCCAAATCTTCAACGCAAAAACAATCACAAGCAACTCAAGATCGTGCGTAGGTAATTCAATTCATAGGGTTTCAACCGACGGAAGCATAAGCAATCGTCCTCCCGTGCCGCATAAGTACGCATCCGAGCCCTTGGCCCGAAGCATCACTATAAACCGAGAAACCATCATTACCACTCTAAGGCCAAAACGGAGCGGTCGTCAACCGCTTCTTCAACTCCTCAAAACTATTCTGCCTCTCATCGGTCCACACAAACTTCTCGACTTCGTAACAATCGAGTCGGCGGTCGAGCGAGTTTAGAGAACCCCTCGACGAATCAACGATAATACCCGGCTAATCCTAGAAAACTACGGACCTCTTTCACGTTCTTGGCGGCGCCCAATCCAACACCGCCTCTACCTTATGTGGGTCCACACGAACACCCTACGAGATCACATGACCGAGAAACATAACTTCCCGTAACCAAAACTCGCACTTTGAGAACTTCGCAAAAGATGCCGAGTTCTCAAAATATCTAACACAATATGCAAATGACGGCGTGCTCCTCCTCGCTCCTCGAGTAAATCGGGATGTCATCGATAAAACGACTACACACTTATCGAGGTACTCGATAAAGACTTTGTTCATAAGCCGCATGAACACGGCCGTGCGTTGGTTAGCCCAAAAGGCATAACCACAAACTCGTAGTGACCGTATCTCGTCCGAAAGGCCGTCTTGAATATTGGTATCCTTCACTCTGAGCCGATAATACCCCGATCTCAAATCAATCTTCAAAACACGGCCGCTCCTTGCAATCGATCAAACAAGTCATCAATCCTCGGGAGTGGATATTTGTTTTTGATGGTCACTTTGTTCAACTCGGTAGTCGATGCACAAACGAAGTGACCCATCCTTCTTCTTTACAAATAGGACCGGTGCGCCCCAAGGTGAAGCACTTCGGTCGAATATACCCCATGTCTAGCAACTCTCCCAATTGTTTCTTCAACTCAAGCATCTCGCGGGCGCCATACGGTATGGCGTCTTAGAGATAGGTGCCGCACCCGGCTCTAGATCGACGGTAAACTCAACCTCTCGGCCCGGCGGCAAACCCGCAACTCATCCGGAAAGACGTCAGATACTCACATACTACCGGAATAGACGAGATCTCGACTGCGCCTACTTCCGATATAAAAGCGGTTCAGCAATAGCCCGTGCATCCTCCCCGTATAAGCATCACAGCCCTCTAATCGCTGATCAGGAATCTCTGTGTACCCCGCTTACGCCCCACAAAAGAATGCTCGGTACCATCGAGGCTAACATCGAAACAGCCTCGTTCTATAATTCATGATCGCCCCATGACGGTCCAAACCAATCCTCACACTTAATCAAATCATCATCTCTATTATCTATCGCAATCGATTAGAAAGCCAATCCCTCCCCGCGATACTCACGTAAAATCTCTAATCTCACGGTCCCCACGATGTCGTCCCCGCTAGGAAGTTTAACAACAAAAGGCTCACAAGCAACAAGGCAATCAACATGCAAAGACGCACACACCCATAGATATAAAAGAATGAGTAGCACCGAATCGAACAATACGGAAACAGATGGTCAAGGATGTGGACGGCACTGTAGCCACCGTCGCTGGGATCTCCGCTCGCCTCATCTCATACACACGGGCGTAATGCACCCGCACTAGAAGCTCCCCTCTAGAAGGCCGACCACGACCTCGACCTCTACCAAAACTCGCTGCGGCCGAGGAACTGCTTGCCTCGATTCACACTCGGCTCTCCCGCAGCTTGGAGCAGATATCCGAGTAATCGGAGCCCGAGCCGTATCCGTACAAAACTTAGCACGGTGACCCATACGACCACAAGCAAGGCACTGGATCGAGGCCTATCACACTCACTCATCATGTGACCGACGATCATAGCTTGAAGCACGTAGGACCACGAACTAACCAGCAGAGCAGACCTAGAACCGTTTCCTCGACCAACCGATGGCGATCGACCCCCGAAGACTCGCGAACTGCATCGAGTCTTGGATACCCTCCTCGACTTGCCTCCCAAAACCGACCGGCAGCTGCTTCTTTCCTTCTGCCGCCTCTGCCGCAGAAACGACATCTCATAAGCCATCGCCTTATTCTCGATATTCTTTCAAAGTCGTGCACCCTGCACGGACATGTAGTGGCGCACTCTGTTTCATCCGCATGTCAAAGTGGCAGATCTTATCAAGCTCATCGCGGACTTGGTTTCTCACATAATGTAATCATGATTGTAGTCCTTGATAGCTTGAGAAATAGGAACATCTTGGGGCTTAGCCTCAAAGAAGGCTCGGATCCTCCTCTTTCACCGGCCAAGATGATTCGTCTTCCATCGATCTCGAAACTCGCCCACGTAGCCGCCGGCCACGCGGTTTCACCGCTTGCCACCACGCCGCCGCCTCCTTGGCGAGGAAGTACCGAGCAATGGGTACTTTCCTCTCTCCTGGGCAATTAGCGACCTCAAACACTTTCTCTATCTCGAATAGCCAATTCTCCCAACCGTAAGGGTCAAGCACCATCAAATCATGAGGACGATACGAATCACGCCCAAGTAGCTTATCATTGCCGGATCCAGTTGGCGGAACTGTTGGCATTAGCATGGCCACTGTAATGGCTCGAGCCGCAGCGTCATCTGTTCGCTACTTGCCGTAATATGTTGGCCACTCCAACATTCTCATGAGCATTACCGAGCTAGCGATCGTCCTGCCGACCTCCGAACTAGGGGGAACACTGCTCGACAAAGAGGGCATCGCCGATCGGTTCCCGAGTGATCGGACATGGCCGCCACCGGATGCGCCACGCCCCTACCGGCCCGCGACCAAGGCCCGCTCCTCTACGAGGTGAATTCAAGAAGCAACGGGTAAGTACAATTCAAACGCAAAACGCAAAAGATACTAAGACAGAATAGAATGTAATGCTGAAACGAGTCAAGTTAGGAAAACTTACGAGCACCGGCGTACTGAGATGATGGCATAGCAGTGATACTGTCCCAAAAACGACACTTAACTAGACCCAAATTGTAACACCCCGAGATATTCGGAATAATTACAGCGCCGTAAACCCTTTAAATAAGGATTTACAAGGCTAATAAAAAAAAGGAAAGTGAAAATAAGACGTCAATACTGCGAAAATTCGAGTTTATGAAAACGTACAACTGGTTCACGGGTAATTAATACAACCATATCGAATTAATATCAAAGGACACACGTAAGTACGTAAAACCAAACCAAGACAACAAATCTCCAATAACAATAAACATCATCAACCCTTCGCCGTCACGTCAGATCGTGGTCGCTTTCCCTGCTCCTCGCTACCCGAACATCAAAACAAATGTCCACCCCCGAAGGGGTTAGCAAAACAATGCTAGTACAAGTATCGTATTTAAACAATTCGAATATGCATCAACAATACACAACAAGACATATCACACGGGCTTCCGCTACCGGAACCCGACAATGCGAATCTACAAGATTCCATTACACAGCAGGGGTATTCCAATGATCCAGCGCCCTCAGCATAGATCCCAAGATGATCCCGTCGGACCAACACGAGGTGGAAATAACCCGTCCAATGATACAGCGCCCTCAGCCTAGATCCCAAGATGATCCCGTCGGACCAACACGAGGTGGACATCCGATCCAGCGCCCTCAGCATAGATCGTACAACGTATACAAATACAACTCATGCATACACATATGCCAAATCATTATGTTCATCAACATGAACATATAAAAAATATACAACGAATATCATGACAAATCAACGAAGTAAATATCATGTTCAACAACATGCATAATCATACGTATACTCTAAAAATACCGATATTAACATATCACACGATACTTGCCTCGAAGATGGCAAGAATGATATACTTCAATGCTCTTGACGCAGTAGATGGCCGACGCCTCCGATCAACGTTACAAGCTCGTTCCTTAACAACAGGAACGATATACAAATCATCTCGAGTCGAACAATGGCCTATCAATTCGACCTACGGCCGAAAAGCTCAAACTAAACAAGTCAGCTGGATTGCTTAGCGCGCTACGATTATACGTAACGCGGCGCTAAGTCAATCGTTAGCGACGCTATCGTATAGGACTTAGCGCGGCGCTAGCCACAAATCGGCTCGATTGGCCGCCTCATAACGTACGCTACGACGTTCGTGCGAAAACCGAACCTCGATAGCGCACGTTAACTCACACATGTTAGCGTGCGCTAATCGTGCATGGCGTAATACTACGAACCGAAATCGGGTTGAATGATGAAGAACTCATGAACCCTATGGTGATATTACAAGTTATCCTCGGGCATATCATGCTAATAAGGTTTCGGAAGATTTATGATTGTGAAACACCAATATACGGATAGTTATCTCGATATCACAATTCCTCTACGATCTTCAAGAAATAATCTAAGTTCCATCGTCTTACGTTCCAAAACACATGATTCCAACGTATACAACGTATCAACCGGGTAAAATCCGATTACTTGATCATAAATCGATTTAAACATGCTTAGGAGTCCTTATAATAAGATGGTTCAAAGGTTCATTCGACATCTAGTACCGATACGTCAAAAGTATCCTTCTAACATGTGATGGTCGATAAAAACGAGATACTAGCTATCCAAACATGATTCAAACTTCCTCATGAACATTACTAATCATCGGTGAAGAATCACCTACCTCAAAGTAGTGAAGAACACGGATGAAAATGAAGCAATCCAACACCCAAGGCTTGAACACCAATCTCCAATGATATAAGATCTTCAATCTCGAACTAGGAGGTTGATATGGAGTGTTTAAGACGAATGGAGTTATGTTTCAAGTGCAAGAGTTCGGGTTATGGGGAAGAAAGGATGAATTTACGAATAGATGTCAGTCCTATATATAATAAATGTCTATAAGCGCGCGCTATACACCTGTCCGTAGCGTGCGCTAACGGCTCGCCTATACCGTACTCGGCACTTAGCGTGCGCTACGCATAGACCTCTAGCGTGCGCTAAGGCGTTGACCCGGCTTTTCCCGAAAGCCGTCGTACATCCGACAGATCCGGCAGGTCCCCGCCGATCTCACCTACCGCACGTCTCAATCGGTCGACCACGCATAGCGTGCGCTACTTACACTCGGTAGCGTGCGCTATAAAACCATGTTAGCGTACGCTACCCTTAGCCTGTAGCGTGCGCTACATGCACAGAATTTCAACCATATAAATCGCATACACGAAATTATATGCTCGATGGCATCGGATTATGAAATACGGAGAATAATACTCATACAAAAGAACAATCATTACAATATCACAAGTTCCAATTACATAACATAAATCTCGGGTATTACATCCTTCCTCCTTTAAAAAGAAGTTTCGTCCCGAAACTTAGGATGAAAACAACTCCGGATATTTAGCCTTCATACCGTCCTCCGTTTCCCAAGTGGCCTCTTCGACTCCATGTCGTGACCATTGTACTTTAACCAAATGTATTGGTTTATTCCTCAATTGTTTGATCCGGCTCTCAAGTATCTTGATAGGTCTCTCTTCGAAGGTGCCATCATTAGCTATCTCGATCTCATCGAAATCAATGACGTGACTGGGGTCCGGTACATACTTCCGTAGTTGGGATACGTGAAACACATTGTGAACATGACTCAGCGATGGCGGTAAGGCCAGCCTGTACGCTAAATCCCCAACTCTATCTAGGATCTCAAATGGTCCGATATATCTCGGACTAAGCTTGCCTCTTCTCCCGAAACGGAAAATCCCTCGTGTAGGAGACACCTTCAATAGTACGTGGTCCCCAGCGTCGAACTCTAGAGGGCGACGACGTACATCTGCATAAGACTTCTGTCGACTCTGGGCAGTCAACAGTCTCTCTCGAATCAAAGCTATTTTCTCTTGAGTCTGAATAATCAATTCCGGTTCCGTCCCGATCGATCCGAAGAATCATCCCAACACAGAGGCGATCGGCATCTCCTCCCGTACAAAGCTTCAAATGGTGCCATCTTGATAGAAGCGTGCCAACTGTTATTGTAAGTGAATTCGATCAAGGGCAAGTGAACTTCCCAATCAGTTGACCAATCCAACGCACAAGCTCTAAGCATGTCTTCTACAGTTTGAATAGTCCTTTCGGACTGACCGTCTGTTTGGGGATGATAAGCTGTGCTAAAATTGAGCTCAGTCCCCAAAGCCTTGTGAACTGCTTTCCAGAAGTGCGACACGAAACGACCATCTCGATCCGAAACAATGGTCTTTGGCGTCCCATGCAATCTGACTACCTCCGCAATAAATACTCGCGCCAATCTTTCGGGTCCCCATGTATCCTTGATTCCTAGGAAATGAGCTGACTTGGTTAGTCGATCAACTATAACCCAAATCATGTTCATTCCCGATCTAGTCCTTGGCATACTGGTGATGAAATCCATCGAAATGTCCTCCCACTTCCATTCAGGGATCTAAGCGGCTTTAACATCCCTACAGTCGCCGATGTTCAATCTTAACTCACGACAAGTCAAACACTTCAAACGTACTCACACGTCCTTCTTCATATTCCCCACCGAAGTTTTGTTTTAGATCCTTATACATCTTATCACGCCTGGGTGAATAGAATAGGCGCGCTATGAGCTTCTTTCGTAATAGTCCGTCTCAAATCATCATCATCGGGAACGCAAAGTCGACTTTGAAATCTCGTAACTCCATCATCCCGTATCACGAATCCCGGGCTTTTCCTTTCTTTACTTCATCACATAATCGAAGGATCGTGGAATCGCCCAACCGCTTGGACTTGATCTCGCTCGACTAGTGATGAAGTCGGCCCATCACATAAAGTCGCCTCGATTCCCGGTGCCCATATCTCAATCCTTCGCGGATCGGGCCTCGTTGAATGCCGGGTCCAGGGCGTAAGAGCTTCCAACACTCAAGAGAAACAGGTTTACGGCTCAATGCATCGGCTACTACATTTGCTTTCCCCGGATGATAGAGAATCTCTAAGTCGTAATCCTTGATCAATTCCAGCCACCTTCTCTGCCTCATGTTTAATTCCTTCTGACTGAAAATGTATTTGAGGCTCTTATTGTAACACCCCAAACTAGGCGGATATTACAGTGCCGTGGACCCCCGACTGGGACCCACCAGGCGAATGAAAATGAATGAATTACACAGGTAAATGTAGTACCGAACCACATTACAACATCAATTACTCCGACGAGGAGTTTTATACAACACACCCAGGATAAAATAGAATACATGTGTATTTTATATGACGATAAAATACACAACACTGAATGAAATGAACACTCAAACGGAATGTCTGCAGCGGAATAAATAAAGGAAACACAAATGTCCAATAAATGATCAACAGATCGGGCCCCTACTAGTATCACTGACTCCTCGCCGTCACCGTGCTCTCCCGTGCCTTAGCCTTGCCATGACTAAAAATGATCCCCAACGGCCGGGCCATAACAACAATCCTCAAGGGTTGAAAATACACAATCATGATATATCTCAAATTATGAATTATTCTCACAAACATACGCAATCAAACATGCTATATGAATCGACTAATCAAGACGGCTCAAAGGAATGGCGCCACACTACGCCCGGATGGAAATGTGTCCGTGCACAAGCCACCAACGATCAAACACGCGTGGTCTTGTACCTAATCGCCTCACGAGCAATCGACTCGTGTGCACACCCAATGTGAGGCCACCAACCAACACACGACTATAATGTGCCCGACATGAAAATCCTACACATACCAACCGCACGCCAAGATGACCCTAATGCCACAATATGACAAAAGTGACAATGAAAATGAATAATGACTCACCAAGATTGAATGATGGTGAAATGAATGATAGCTCAATGAAATGATCGAACCGCTGCTCCTTATGACCGAGGTGATTAATTGACAATGACGAGTTTTGATACGATTAATACAATGATGAATGAGTTATGATTATGAATGAACAACGGCGTAAGGAATGAATATCCTTTTAACCGAGTAAGAATTAACTTACTCAATACCGATGATGAATGTCCGTCCACGAACAACGTCCTAAATGAAATATCGGTCGCTCGAACAACCTTGAATAACACAATTACCAATAATCCGATCATTACGCAAATCAAAAATGATCATAAACGACTCAAACATCGACACAACGATATCCGAGTTCGAATGAATCGAAACCAACTCCAAGATGAGTATTTCAAACCATCAAAACACTTTCAAGGATATCAATAATCCATTAGGAATCCATAACTCATGATTACAACAACATCAATCGGAAAATCCCCAATTAACCGAAGTCAACCCCAAGGTTTCTTGGAATAATTCCGAAAATAACCGTTAAAATCCGTAGGAATATATTTATCCAAGTTAGATAATCCATAACTAACATATTCCAATGATAATCCAAGCTTACACGAAGAAATCGGAAGGAAAACCCAAAAATCCGAAATTCTAGATCCAAGAGTTTAATACCTTTGATTCGATGTGATGAAGATGATGAAATGATGATCAATCCGAAAGATGAGCTTGAAAATGATGATTGATGATTACACCTCGAAGAATCCTCTCCGAAACGCTCGAAATCGCCCAAAACTACCGAAGGAATGAAATGAGATGGGAAATGACGAACTCTGACTAAACTGTCCAATTTATACTCCCATGTTAGCGTGCGCTAGCCCTTGTGCATAGCGTGCGCTAACGTGTAATTTGGGTAGTCCAAGAACCCCTGTCCGAACACGGTAGCGCGCTACGTACCTATTTGTAGCGTGCGCTACGGCCATATTACTAGCGTGCGCTAATATCCATTGTTAGCGTGCGCTAGCGAAATATTCGACGCCCGATCGAGTCCGTAAAACCGTCGCCTCTCGATCTAACCTCGATAGCGTGCGCTACAACAACCGATTAGCGTGCGCTATAATATTGATTGCGACGCTAAATATAACTCATAGCGTGCGCTATGAATTAATCCGATGCGCCCAAAGAGCCACCGGACTCAACTCGATCCGCCCCTAGCGCCGCTACTCCGCACATATAGCGTGCGCTACTACAACCCGTTAGCGCGCGCTACACACCACTCGTAGCGTGCGCTACAACATTTCACCGCACCCAGTACCTTCCGGATCGGCAGCCTAAGGTAGCCTTAGCGTGCGCTAAAGCCGAGCGGTAGCGTGCGCTACCTATACCCAATTAGCGACGCTAAAAGGAGTATGTAGCGTCGCTACTCCTCAAGCACGACTTGCAACGAAAATGACAATGATGATAAACACGGCACGAAACTCCAATCGATTAGTGATGAATGACGATTGATACACGATACAATTACTCAATGATGAATACCATGACCAATCGAGTGATAAATGATCAATAATGAAATTACCGAGTACCACCATCAATGATAAATACCGAATGATAATTCTGAGTGATAATTATTGAATGATAATTACCGGGTATTACATACACTTCTTAAAATAGTTTCGTCCCAAACTAAGGGTCAAACAACTCGGGATAACTCTCCCGCATACTATCCTCGGTTTCCCAAGTAGCCTCTTCGACTCCGTGTCTAGACCACCGAATTTTAACCAAAGGAATCGTCTTATTCCTCAACTATTTGATTCCGCTCTAAAACTCGTATAGACGTTCCTCATATGAATGATCGTCGCGATCTCGATTTCGTCGAATCAAGTATGTGACTGGTCGGCAACATACTTCCGCATGAGAGACATGAAACACATTATGAATTCGGCTCAACGCCGGAGGTAAAGCCAATCGATAAGCTAACTCGCCTACTCGATCCAAAATCTCAAACGGTCCAATGAATCTCGGACTCAACTTCCTCTCTTCCCAAAACGGAAGATACCACGACTCGGGATACCTTGACCAACACGTGGTCACCTCGAACTCTAATGGTCGATTTACTTATCTGCATATGATTTCGCCGACTGAGTGCCAACAAACGACTCCTGATCAAAGCTACCTTCTCACGGGCGGCTATAAGCATATCGGGCTCGGTGCCGATTGATTCTGATAAGTCGTCCCAACACAACGGAGATCGACAACGACGACCATACAAGGCCTCGTAAGGTGCCATCTTGATCGAAGCATGCCAACTATTATTATACGTGAACTCGATTAATGGTAGTTGGGCTTCCCAATCGTCTTTCCAATCGAGGTCGCATGCCCTCAACATGTCCGCTAATGTCTGAATGGTCCTCTCTGATTGCCCGTCGGACTGAGGATGAAAAGCGGTACTGAGATTAAGCTGGGTTCCCATAGCGCGATGAACTGATTTCCAAAAGTGCGACACAAACCGTCCGTCACGATCGGAAACGATACTTTTAGGAGTACCGTGGAGTCTGACTATCTCTTTGATGAACAGTTGAGCAAGTCTCTCGGGACCCCACGTATCCTTGATCTCAAGGAAATGAGCTGATTTGGTTAAGCGGTCCACGATCACCCAGATCGTGTTCATGCCACGACGACTCGTCGGCAAACTCGTGATGAAATCCATAGAAATGTCTTCCCACTTCCACTCGGGAATAGGAAGAGGTTTCAGCATACCCGCCGGTCGCTGATGTTCAATCTTAACTTGTTGACAGGTTAAGCATCTCGAAACAAATTCTGCGACTTCTCGCTTCATATTACTCCACCAGTAATTTTGTTTCAAGTCCTTGTACATCTTACTAGACCCCGGATGAACAGAATAAGGGGTAGCAT
Source organism: Orobanche coerulescens (assembly GCA_033398695.1). Taxonomy (NCBI): domain Eukaryota; kingdom Viridiplantae; phylum Streptophyta; class Magnoliopsida; order Lamiales; family Orobanchaceae; genus Orobanche; species Orobanche coerulescens. Next base: position 96,478 of record JAWKAU010000261.1, read on the forward strand.
GAGCTTCTCTCAAAATAGAGTTTTTCAACTCGTCGATCGCCGGTACGCACAACCGATTCTTAAACCTCAAAAGTCCATCCTCGTGGACCACAAATCCAGGCTTTCCCGAGCCACATCCTCTCGGATGCGCAACAATGATGGGTCCGAACCACGATTCTCTCGGATTTCCTCCTCGAGTGACGATGAAATCTCTAACATACAAAGTCGCCCGAACTCGCCAAGCTGCACTCGATCTCGGTCTAAGGAATTCTAGCCAAGCTCCTTCTGAACTGTTAAACGGGCAAGCATCTGTTCCTGAACGGACTTACGACTCAAGGCGTCGGCGACAACATTCGCCTTACCCGGGTGGTAAAGGATCTCGATATCATAATCTTTGATTAATTCCAACCACCGCCTCTGGCGCATATTTAACTCCTTCTGAGTAAATATATACTTTAAGCTCTTATGATCGGTGAATATCGAGTAACGCCATAAAGATAATGACGCCAAATTTTCAAAGCGAACACTACGGCCGCTAGCTCCGTGTCGTGGGTCGGATAATTAATCTCGTAAGGTCTCAATTGCCGTGAAGCATAGGCAATAACCTTCCCGCTCGCATGAGTACACATCCGAGACCCCGTCCGACGCATCACTATAGACCACAAATCCTTCGTTCCCTGCGGCAAGGAGAGTACAGTGCGACATTAACCGGATCTTGAGTTCCTCAAAACTCCGTTGACACGCATCGGACCACGTGTATTTCTTATCCTTCCGCAAAGGTTCGTTAAGGGTTGAGCGATTCTAGAAAATCCTTCCACAAACCGCCGATAATAACCCGCTAATCCGAGAAAACTTGGATTTCCTTAACGTTCTTCTGAGGTAGCCAATCCCGAATAGCCTCCGTCTTCGAGGATCGACACGAACTCCGTCGATGAAATTACATGTCCGAGAAAAGTCACTGACATCCGTAACTCACATTTGGAAAACTTCCCAAAAGTTGTTCTCGTCTCAACACGTCGAGCACTTGATGAAGGTGAAACTCGTGTTCCTCCCGGTCACGAGAATAAATCAAAATGTCATCGATGAAGACAACAACAAACCGATCCAAAAAGTCGATGAAGACCCGATTCATCAACTCCATGAATACCGCAGGTGCATTAGTCAATCCAAACGGCATAACCACAAACTCATAGTGACCATAGCGTGTTCAAACGCCGTCCTCGCGATATCCGACTCGAATCCGAATCGATGATATCCCGATCTTAAGTCGATCTTGGAAAATATCAAGCTCCCTGAAGTTGATCTAAGAGATCGTCAATACGGGGTAAGGGATACTTATTCTTGATCGTCACCCTGTTCAACTCCCGATAATCAATACATAAGCGGAATGAACCATCCTTCTTCTTGACAAACAACACTGGTGCTCCCCACGGGGACGCACTTGGTCGGATATAACCTTTCTCGAACAACTCCTCAAGTTGGTTCTTTAATTCCTGCATTTCGGGGCCATCCGGACGGCGCCTTCGATATCGGGACGTGCTGTGCTCCAACTCAATCGTGAATTCCACATCCTCTCGTGGAGGCAAACCAGTAACTCGTCTGGAAAACATCGGCATATTCCTCACCACCGGAATATCCGTTAACATTATCGATGATTTCTGCTTGCCATAAAGCACCAATAACCGACACATCCCTGATTGAGTAATCTTACTGCTTTCATCAAATTAATGACTTTGCCAGAACAGCCGGGATTACCTCCCTGAAACACATATTCAACTCCATCGTCTGAAATGATAGTGACCAAACGCTTTCGGACACTAATGATGGCATCATGACGATCCATCCAATCAATACCCAAGATGATGTCGTCCCTCGGTAAATCTACTACGATTAGGTCCGCTGGCCATACACGACCATGAAACTGAATCGGACAATTCTGAATCTCACGGTTACCGATAATGCGTCTACCATCAGGTAGGCCAATGACATATGGCTCACAACTAGTAGCACTACCCAGACGTAGTCTACTCAAACATGACTCGGAAATGAATGAATGAGATGCACCAGTATCAAAAAGGGTACACACAGGTTGAGATAGAATATCGAGTGTACCTGAGATCATTCGGGCCTCAGGATCATCGGTCTTCTTCATCTCATAAATTCGGGGCTTGCCGGCCCCCGAACCGGATGCTCCCGTGGCTCCGCCTTTAGCTCCTGTCGTTTTGAACGACGCTGACTGAGTGGCCTGATTCTGCACCGCTGAATGACCTGGGGCTTGAGATGACGCCGAGTAGGTTTAGAGTCCCTACGGCAAAAACGGGCCCTATGCCCATCAATCCCACATTGTGGCACGTGATGCATCGCTTCGGACACTTGGTGCCGAAATGACCCTGTTCCTCACAGTTGAAACAAGTGATGGCCGAATCGCCGCTCGCGATCGAGATTCCGCGGTTTAGACGGGGAGGTCGCTCGTAAAGTAGATCCCGCCCGCGGTTTCTTGAAAGTGGCACGACTCCGCCGATCGATTACGGTTCTTGGACTTCTTGCTAGCGTACGAAGTTTGCCGCTTAGCAATTTCCTTAGCCGTAAGCTCGTAAGTAAGAGCCTTCTCAATGAACTCGGCGAGTGGCACAGATTATGATTAAGTAATCAAGTCTCATACGGGGTTTCACCTCTTGTGAAATACTTGATCTTGTCCGCTTCCGAGTGAATGATAGATGAGGCGAACGGAAGAAGTTCTCGAAATTTTTCGGCGATGGCGAGAACGTCATCATCCGCCGAAAGGTCGGGAGTGAGTAATTCCGACAACTTGGCCTCCCGAGTGGGGCCGGATAGTACCTCTCCATCATGAGAGTCTTGAATCGATCCCAAGTACATGTTCCGTCTGTGGGCTTCAACGATAACCACCATGAATGAGCGCTCTACCGAGATAGTAAGCCGCAATCGAAACTTTATGCCCTTCGTGGCAATCCACCATAGCAAATAACTTCTCAAAATGCTCAAGCCTGAACAATATCCGCCGGCTCGGATGAGCCCTCAAAAGTAGGTGGCCTCGCGAGAGATATCGCCGATGATGTTACTCACGTTCCTCTCTTGCCTCGAGGTGGCGGCGGAGGAGCCTGCCGATTCGATTGACGGAGTTATGCATCGTCTCCATCAACCGAGCCATCTGGGTCATTTGGGCCATCATGCCCTCGCATAAATGCGAGTGGGTCGACCCAACACCCTCTCGACCGAGCCGTGTCCTGCACGACTCCCGATAGTGAATGATCGCGTCTGTGTGAGTGAGTGGCGGCATCACCGCTCGATGAGTTAGCATTATTCCTGGCATTTGCACGGGTATTCGCACGAGTTCTCGGGATTCGGCCCACTCCACGGCCTCGTCCTCCACGTCCTCTGCCGGCCCTTTCCATATCAAGTGGAAAGTCATATGATGATTATATATCTCGCATGAGTATCACATTATGATTATATTATGAAATGATGAAAATGAGCATACGCGCTCAAATACAACGATTACATGAATGATTAGTTGACGTGACATGATTTCTGATGAAATTATCAAATGATTATCTTGAACAATTTAACAAGATCGATGATATGATCTTCAAGATCAACAACCGAGTAATGAAATGAATTGAGTGATTAATGAGTCAACATTTTCGACTTGATCACAATTGAAATTGATGAATGAGGATTGTTAATCGATGAATTATGAATGAATGATTAATGCCGAAATTATACCATGGCATTAGAAATCTTACGATTCTTGGTCCGATTGGCTCGGCATTTGCACAGTCACACGTGACGAGAAAGTCAAATTATACTAGTCCGATGACGATGATTTCAAATGAGACATTACTTGGAGGGTAGTATTCAAAACCACGCTCCGATACCAACTCTGTAACACCCCAAACTAGGCGGATATTACGGTGCCGTGGACCCCCGACTAGGACCCACCAGCGAATGAAAATGAATGAATTACACAGTAAATGTAGTACCGAACCACATTACAACATCAATTACTCCGACGAGTAGTTTTATACAACACACCTGTGATAAAATAGAATACATTTGTATTTTATATCACTAAAAAATACACAACACTTAATTAAATTAACAATCAAACTTAATGTCTGCAGCGGAATAAATATAGGAAACACAAATGTCTCGAATAAATGATCGAACAGATCGGGCCCCTACTAGTATCACTGACTCCTCGCCGTCACCGTGCTCTCCCGTGCCTTAGCCTTGCCATGACTAAAAAGTATCCCAACGGCCGCCATACGTAACAACAATCCTCAAGGGTTGAAAATACACAATCATGATATATCCGAAATTATGAATTATTCTCAAAACATACGCAATCAAACATGCTATATGAATCGACTAATCAAGACGGCTCAAAGGAATGGCGCCACACTACGCCCGGGATGGAAATGTGTCCGTGCACAAGCCACCAACGATCAAACACGCGTGGTCTTGTACCTAATCGGTCTCACGAGCAATCGACTCGTGTGCACACCCAATGTGAGGCCACCAACCAACACACGACTATAATGTGCCCGACATGAAAATCCTACACATACCAACCGGCACGCCAAGATGACCCTAATGCCACAATATGACAAAAGTGACAATGAAAATGAATAATGACTCACCAAGATTGAATGATGGTGAAATGAATGATAGCTCAATGAAATGATCGGAACCGTCGTTCCTTATGATCGAGGTGATTAATTGACAATGACGAAGTTTTGATACGATTAATACAATGATGAATGAGTTATGATTATGAATGAACAACGGCGAAGGAATGAATATCCTTTTAACCGAGTAAGAATTAACTTACTCAATACCGATGATGAATGTCCGTCCACGAACAACGCCCTAAATGAAATATCGGTCGCTCGAACAACCTTGAATAACACAATTACCAATAATCCGATCATTACGCAAATCAAAACGATCATAAACGACTCAAACATCGACACAACGATATCCGAGTTCGAATGAATCGAAACCAACTCCAAGATGAGTATTTCAAACCATCAAAACACTTTCAAGGATATCAATAATCCATTAGGAATCCATAACTCATGATTACAACAACATCAATCGGAAAATCCCCAATTAACCAAGTCACCCCCAACGTTTGATGGAATAAGTCCGAAAATAACCGATAAAATCCTTAGGAATATATTTATCCAAGTTAGATAATCCATAACTAACATATTCCAATGATAATCCAAGCTTACACGAAGAAATCGGAAGGAAAACCCAAAATCCAAATTCTAGATCCAAGAGTTTAATACCTTTGATTCGATGTGATGAAGATGATGAAATGATGATCAATCCGAAAGATGAGCTTGAAAATGATGATTGATGATTACACCTCGAAGAATCCTCTCCGAAACGCTCGAAATCGCCCAAAACTACCGAAGGAATGAAATGAGATGGGAAATGACGAACTCTGACTAAACTGTCCAATTTATACTCGATCCATGTTAGCGTGCGCTAGCCTTGTGCATAGCGTGCGCTAACGTGTAATTTGGGTAGTCCAAGAACCCCGTCCGAACACGGTAGCGCGCCACGTACCTATTTGTAGCGTGCGCTACGGCCATATTACTAGCGTGCGCTAATATCCATTGTTAGTGCGCTAGCGAAATATTCGACGCCCGATCGGAGTCCAAAACCGTCGCCTCCGATCTAACTCGATAGCGTGCGCTACAACAACCGATTAGCGTGCGCTATAATATTGATTGCGTCGCTAAATATAACTCATAGCGTGCGCTATGAATTAATCCGATGCGATCCAGTAGCCACTGGACTCAACCTGATCCGTCCCTAGCGCGCGCTACTCCGCACATATAGCGTGCGCTACTACAACCCGTTAGCGCGCGCTACACACCACTCGTAGCGTGCGCTACAACATTCTCACCTGCAGTCCAGTACCTTCTGGACTGCAGCCAAGGTAGCCTTAGCGTGCGCTAAAGCTGAGCGGTAGCGTGCGCTACCTATACCCAATTAGCGTACGCTAAAAGGAGTATGTAGCGTACGCTACTCCTCAAGCACAGCTTGCAACGAAAATGACAATGATGATAAACACGGCACGAAACTCCAATCAGATTAGTGATGAATGACGATTGATACACGATACAATTACTCTGAATGATGAATACCATGACTGAATCTGAGTGATAAATGATCAATAATGAAATTACTGAGTACCAATTACTGAATGATAATTACTGAGTGATAATTACTGAATGATAATTACTGGGTATTACACTTATGATCCGTAAAGATCTGACAATGAGTGCCGTACAGATAATGTCGCCAAATTTTCAAAGCAAAAACCACAGCTGCTAGCTCCAGATCATGAGTCGGATAATTAACTTCGTACGGTTTCAACTGCCGAGAAGCATAAGCAATCACTTTATCCTTCTGCATCAACACACAACCCAAACCCTGATTTGAAGCGTCAGATACCATGAATCCATCGGCCTTTCTCGCGGCGCTAATATAGGTGTCCGCCGCCTCTTTTAAGTTCATCAAAACCACCGCATTTCTCATTCCACGTGAACTTTTGAGTTTTCAGAATAAATGAGTGAGCGGACGAGCAATTTTGGAGAATCCTCTACAAAGCGGCGATAATATCCCGCTAGTCCTAAGAAGCTTTGACTTCCTTCACGTTCTTAGGAGCTTCCCATTCCAAGATTGCTCCGACTTTCTTCTGTCCACCCGAACTCCATCGGCGGATATCACATGCCCAAGGAAGGTTACTTCCTTAAGCCGTAACTCGCATTTAGCAAATTTTGCATATAGTCGTTCCTTTCTCAAGATGCTCAAAACCACGCGTAAATGATCGCATGCTCCTCTCGCGCCTCGAATATATCAAAATGTCGCCAATGAAAACGACCACAAATTTATCCAAGTATTCCAAGAATATCCGATTCATCAATTGCATGAATACCGCAGAGCATTGGTAAGTCCGAATGGCATCACCACAAATTCATAATGCCTGCATCGATCTCAAAGCGCATTTCGTATGTCCGATTCTTAATTCTCAATTGGTGGTATCCTCGATCGCAAGTCAATCTTCGAGAATACCTCGCCCTTGCAGCTGATCAAACAAGTCGTCGATCCGAGGTATAGGATACTTATTCTTGATCGTCATCTTGTTAAGCTCCTGTAATCAATACACAATCGGAGGGATCCGTCTTTCTTCCGGACAAAGAGAACGGGCGCTCCCCAAGGGGAAACGCCGGTTGAATATAGCCCTTCCGTAACAATTCCTCCGATTGCTTCTTGAGTTCATACATCTCGGTTGGCGCCATGCGGTATGGTGCCCCGGAAATAGGGGTTGCTCCGTGCTCTAATTCGATGGTGAATTCCACTTCTCTTTGCGGGGTAACCCGGGTAGCTCGTCAGAAATACATCCGAGAACTCATTCACAAATCGAAATAGACGAGAGCTCTATTCCTTCCTCTTTCCTCATGGCATAGCACCAAAGTCCGTGACATCCTCGCTTGCATTTCACCTTTCATTGCCTTGATCAACTTCCCGAGCTTCCTGTCTCCATCCTCGGAATAAGTGTTCGATCCGTCATCAAGAATGATGGAAATGACTCTCTCTCGGTAATTCAACACACTCCATAACGGTTGAGCCAATCATCTCCGAGAATTAAATCGTCACCGCATATGTCAACTACAATAAGATTCGATGGCCAATCTCTCCTTCTATAGATACCGGGAAATCCCTAGCTTCTAGTGTTCCCACAATTTTCTCTCCGCTCAGTAACCCCACAACATAAGGTTCACAATTATACAAGCACGAGATGTTCAAACGATTAATACGTTCAAAGATATAAAAGAATGCGTAGCTCCCAATCGAACAAGACACTAATCGGTTGCAAAAGGATCTCAATCGCACTGATGCAACAGCAGTTGTTCGCCGCCGATCTCCTCATTTCAGACAGCGCGGAGGAACGGACCCAAAGATCGATGTCTCCTCTTCCCAGCTGCACAATGAAATCCACTCGCCGTGTCTGGTTCACACTTATCTCCTTAGGAACCGGCCGGAGTGCGGGTGCCAACAGATCTAGTAGCGGCTCCACGTAAAGCCGCACGGTGCCCTTCTTGCCCACAATCGTAACAAGTCAGAAGATGCGGGCAATCTCTTCGAATATGCCCCTTTCGACCACAATTGTAGCATTTCCTTGATGCGTCTAAATCACGATGCTGTCCTAACTTCTTTCCGCCTTTAGAAGGATGTGGAGGTTTCTAGCCGAATAAAAGGAAGACCGGCCTTGCGGGCCCCACCACTCTTGTTTTCTCGCAGCCGCCGGTCACCTTCGCTCTTTGCCTCTACCGATTTCTCCACCGCCGCCTCTTTCATGTCGTAGGCCGCTTTGTCTTGGTACTGCCGCAACGTAGTACACTCGAATCCGACATGTACTTTGAATCTCCGCTTCATCCGCATATCAAAATGAAAATCTTTTCGCCTCCGTTCGACCAAGTGTCGCACACAAGTCACCGATGATTAAAGGTTTTAATTACATCCGTCGTATGCCTCCGAACTCGTGGTGAGAAAAACTCTCGGATCTTCGCCTCTAACCTGGACGAGGACAATCATGCTTCCATCATTTGTTTGAATTCCGTCCAATCCGCATTATGGTTCTCGGGTCGAATAGCCTCCCACCACCAAAGGCCTCCCGGTCGGAAAATACCGGGCAATGGGAACCTTCCGGCCTCGGGACGCTTAAGACCCGCGAATATCTTTTCCAACTCCTTGAGCCGGTGATCCCAAGTAAGTGCCTCACAGATCCGTCAAATTTTGGCGGTGCAATTTAACCACCTCAAGAAGCCATCTATCTCCCTGTTATCCTCATGGTGCCGCTGTCCCATCGCTGCCTCGCATGCGATCAACGACTGGCGAATCGGGTTTATCTGCGCCACCACCTGAAGCACTCCCGCATGTTCGGATTTGCGTCATCATTCGCTGATCCTTGCCGCCTCCGTAATGGGAATCGGTTCGACTAGCCGATATTTCGGGTAGTTGCGGAATCCTCATGTCTCATATTACCACGCCCGCGTCCACGACCAAGGCCCGAGTCCACGACCTCCTCTCAACATACCGTAAACGAAATTTCTCAATATACGTAACAAAATTTTTGAAATAAGGTCCGTCAACACTCACAAAACAAGAATTAAGTAAAACGGTGGTATAAGAGATTAAGAGACTTACAACCACGGTCCACATGACGACTTGGTAACAAAGGTGATGTTACAAACGACCCGTAAATCAAATAACGTAAATGCACTCCAAATAAAACCCGACTGCCAAGATATCCATAAATCTTAGCTCCGATACCATATTCGTAACACCCCGAGATATTCGTAATAATTACATCGCCGTAAACCCTTTAAATAAGGATTTACAAGGCTAATAAAAAAAAGTACAGTGAAAATAAGACGTCAATATCGCGAAAATTCGAGTTTATGAAAACGCATAACCGGTTCACGGTAATTAATACAACCATATCGAATTAATATCAAAGGACACACGTACTCGAGTACGTAAAACCAAACCAAGACAACAAATCTCCAATAACAATAAACATCATCAACCCCTTCGTGTCACGCTGCATCGTGGTCGCTTTCCTGCTCCTCGCTACCCGAACATCAAAACAAATGTCCACCCCCGAAGGGGTTAGCAAAACAATGCTAGTACAAGTATCGTATTTAAACAATTCGAATATGCATCAACAATACACAACAAGACATATCACACGGGCTTCCGCTAGGAACCCGACAATGCGAATCTACAAGATTCCATTACACAAAGGGGTATTCCAATGATCCAGCGCCCTCGGATAGATCCCAAGATGATCACGTCGGACCAACACGAGGTGGAAATAACCCGTCCAATGATCCAGCCCTCACTCTAGATCCCAAGATGATCCCGGACCAACACGAGGTGGACATCCGATCCAGCCTCAAGATAGATCGTACAACGTATACAAATACAACTCATGCATACACATATGCCAAATCATTATGTTCATCAACATGAACATATAAACAATATACAACGAATATCATGACAAATCAACGAAGTAAATATCATGTTCAACATGCATAATCATACGTATACTCCAAAAATACCGATATTAACATATCACACGATACTTGCCTCGAAGATGGCAAGAATGATATACTTCAATGCTCTTGACGCACTCAAGGCCGCCTCCGATCAACGTAACAAGCTCGAACCTTAACAAAAGGAACGATATACAAATCATCTCGAGTCGAACAATGGTTTATCAATTCGACCTACGGCCAAAAGCTCAAACTAAACAAGTGCTGGATTGCTTAGCGCGCCACGTACTATACGTAACGCGGCGCTTAAGTCAATCGTTAGCGACGCTATCGTATAGGACTTAGCGCGGCGCTAGCCACAACCGGCAATCGACTGCCGCCTCATAACGTACGCTACGACGTTCGTGCGAAAACCGAACCTCGATAGCGCACGTTAACTCACACATGTTAGCGTGCGCTAATCGCATGGCGTAATACTACGAACCAAAATCGGGTTGAATGATGGAGAACTCATGAACCCTATGGTGATATTACAAGTTATCCTCGGGCATATCATGCTAATAAGGTTTCGGAAGATTTATGATTGTGAAACACCAATATACGGATAGTTATCTCGATATCACAATTCCTCTACGATCTTCAAGAAATAATCTAAGTTCCATCGTCTTACGTTCCAAAACACATGATTCCAACGTATACAACGTATCAACTGTAAAATCCGATTACTTGATCATAAATCGATTTAAACATGCTTAGGAGTCCTTATAATAAGATGGTTCAAAGGTTCATTCGACATCTAGTACCGATACGTCAAAAGTATCCTTCTAACATGTGATGGTCGATAAAAACGAGATACTAGCTATCCAAACATGATTCAAACTTCCTCATGAACATTACTAATCATCGGTGAAGAATCACCTACCTCAAAGTAGTGAAGAACACGGATGAAAATGAAGCAATCCAACACCCAAGGCTTGAACACCAATCTCCAATGATATAAGATCTTCAATCTCGAACTAGGAGGTTGATATGGAGTGTTTAAGACGAATGGAGTTATGTTTCAAGTGCAAGAGTTCGGGTTATGGGGAAGAAAGGATCGAATTTACGAATAGGATGTCATTCTATATATAATAAATGGCTATTAGCGCGCTATACACTGTCCGTAGCGTGCGCTAACGGCTCACAGCCTATACCGTACTCGGCACTTAGCGTGCGCTACGCATAGACCTCTAGCGTGCGCTAAGGCGTTGACCCGGCTTTTCCCGAAAGCCGTCCAGTACATCCGACAGATCCGACAGGTCCCCGCCGATCTCACCTACCGCACGTCTCAATCGGTCTGACCACGCATAGCGTGCGCTACTTACACTCGGTAGCGTGCGCTATAAAACCATGTTAGCGTACGCTACCCTTAGCCTGTAGCGTGCGCTACATGCACAGAATTTCAACCATATAAATCGCATACACGAAATTATATGCTCGATGGCATCGGATTATGAAATACGGAGAATAATACTCATACAAAAGAACAATCATTACAATATCACAAGTTCCAATTACATAACAGAAATCTCGGGTATTACACAAATGACCGACAGCCTAGGTATCCATAAACCTAAGCTCCGATACCATTTTCTGTAACACCCCCAAGACGTTCAGGGCATATTACAGCGACGTGGACCCCACACTGTGGAATCCACCAGGCTATCATAACAACAAGACATTCGACAACGAAAAACTATCCTTAATAAAACGACAATTCAAATAAAAGACTACAAACCGACCATTAAATTCTGACATCAAATCCATTTCCCAAAACGGGAACACAACATTAACAATTTCAAACAGGAAGTACTCGAGTACTTAAACCAATTTTATAATACATAAATCCCAAAATCATACATCAATAGTAACCGACAGACATAACATCGAAAATCAAATACTGGACAATATCATGCTTGCCCATCATCCTCATACGTCCCGAGTGCTCGTTTATCCCCACGATCAATACCGAAATACAAAAGTATTTCCCCATTTAAGGGGTTAGCGACAATCGCTAGTGCAAGTACAATCCATTTGAACTACATTCTAATCGGATGAATATATGCGACAAAAAGTCATTTTATAAAACATTTTATATTCCTTAATATTTACAATCACAAAACACATTATCTCAAACAAATCACAATTCAAAGTTAACCGTTGGTAAGAGACTCACGGCCACCGTACCCCGCAGAGTCCCGTCGGACATCCCCGGGTGGCTAACCACGATTCGCGATACGCACACTCACGGCAATACGTATCCCTAGAGGCCCCGCGGACCGTCCCTAGGTGAACATACACATAACCATCCACAACAACCACGATACACCCATAATTCAAATACTAGAACATGTAAACAAATGTAAAGTACTTGCCTTTGAGACATTCTTCAAGAATCGGAAGTGAAAATGACTACGGATGATCCGAATGGAAAACGACGGTTCGTAAACGAAGAATTAGCATAACTCAGTCCCAACGGACATCAATAATCGAAAGGAATACTCCCAAAACCCCGATTACAATTAACGACAAAAGACGCTCAATCAATACGGGTGAGGGTTTACGCAAAATCTCCCGTATTGATAATTCACGATTAAAATCAAGGAAACTGGATTTGGAATCATTCAATAATCACAATCGGTGAAGAATATCGTAATATATATGAACAATTCGAATTAAACCCTAAAATCCCGAAATCCCCAAAAACGACAAAATTAGGGTTCCTGAGGAATTACTCGATTCGATCGATGGAAGATGTGAATGTTGTAGATTAATCTCTCCTTGGTACACAATAATCAATCTCTAAAGGAAATCCACGGATTGTTCGACAAATCGCTCCAAATGCACTCAAGAACACTCACGTCGCGAGAAGGCTTGAATAAGAATGAAAAGAAATCGACCGAGGTTAAGTCGTTTAAAAACGCCGACAATACATGCACGTGCGTTAACACAAGCCGTTAACGCACGTTATGATGGTTACGTCGTAACCCAATGCCGTTAACGTCGTAACCAAATGTCTGTACTAAATTGTGAAGGGTCATAACGTCGTTATGGATCATGCATAACGACGTTATGCACGTAATGCACCCGATTCAACACCATTACGCATACCCGATTCGACGACGAACTACAACACGAGGATAGAATCAAAAGTGTAAATACGAGGTATTCATAACAAGGAAGTTGAGAGCTCGAAAGTAAATGCACTCCCAACAACCGAGGAATCCAAAATACTACGAGGAGATAAATTTCCTAAATTTATAGAAATTACGAAAATGACCCAAGCGTCCGAAAATCACGATACGACGTCGGATTTACAAACCGGAAGTCTCAACATGACCAACTCAACCATAAGGACTTGTACAAACCAAGAAACAACGGAAACGAACGAGTTTTACGAGAATCGAACGTTCATACGGCAAAACATATCATAAAATGAGATTACGTGAAAACATCATCAAAACTCGTCCAAATGGAAAAACTCTAAGAACAAAGTAGATTCGAAATGTCGAAACAGTTACAAGCGAGTCGATAAAAATAAACATACAACAAAAATGGAAACTGCTAAAAATGGAAAAATTACGGATATTACAGCACTGTGGTAGAAATTCGTCCGATTCTGAAATAATTTTCCGGTGACGAAAATTGGACGCCTAAAACTAAGTATAAAACGGTAAAAAGACACCCAAATTCCGACCATTTGGTGATAGTTCATTCGAGAAGGACCTCGTGAACAATCTTATATCACATATAGAAGCACTGTGGTAGAAATTCGTCCGATTCTGAAATAATTTTCCGGTGACGAAAATTGAACGCTTAAAACTAAGTATAAAACCGTAAAAAGACACCCAAATTCCGACCATTTGGTGATGGTTCATTCGAGAAGGACCGGGTGAACAATCTTATATCACATATAGAAGCATTGTGGTAGAAATTCGTCCGATTCTGAAATAATTTTCCGGTGACGAAAATTGGATGCCTATAACTAAGTATAAAATCGTAAAAAGACACCCAAATTCCGACCATTTGGTGATAGTTCATTTGAGAAGGACCGCGTGAACAATCTTATATCACATATAGAAGCAGTGTGGTAGAAATTCGTCCGATTCTCAAATAATTTTCCGGTGACGAAAATTGGACGCCTAAAACTAAGTATAAAACCGTAAAAAGACACCCAAATTCCGACCATTTGGTGATAGTTCATTCGAGAAGGACCTCGTGAACAATCTTATATCACATATAGAAGCATTGTGGTAGAAATTCGTCCGATTCTGAAATAATTTTCCGGTGACGAAAATTAGACGCCTAAAACTAAGTATAAAACGGTAAAAAGACACCCAAATTCCGACCATTTGGTGATAGTTCATTCGAGAAGGACCACGTGAACAATCTTATATCACATATAGAAGCATTGTGGTAGAAATTCGTCCGATTCTGAAATAATTTTCCGGTGACGAAAATTGGACGCTTAAAACTAAGTATAAAATTGTAAAAAGACACCCAGATTCCGACCATTTGGTGATGGTTCATTCGAGAAGGACCTCGTGAACAATCTTATATCACATATAGAAGCACTGTGGTAGAAATTCGTCCGATTCTGAAATAATTTACCGGTGACGAAAATTGGACGCTTAAAACTAAGTATAAAACCGTAAAAAGACACCCAAATTCCGACCATTTGGTGATAGTTCATTCGAGAAGGACCTCGTGAACAATCTTATATCACATATAGAAGCATTGTGGTAGAAATTCGTCCGATTCTGAAATAATTTTCCGGTGACGAAAATTAGACGCCTAAAACTAAGTATAAAACGGTAAAAAGACACCCAAATTCCGACCATTTGGTGATAGTTCATTCGAGAAGGACCACGTGAACAATCTTATATCACATATAGAAGCATTGTGATAGAAATTCGTCCGATTCTGAAATAATTTTCCGGTGACGAAAATTGGACGCTTAAAACTAAGTATAAAATCGTAAAAAGACACCCAGATTCCGATCATTTGGTGATGGTTCATTCGAGAAGGACCTCGTGAACAATCTTATATCACATATAGAAGCACTGTGGTAGAAATTCGTCCGATTCTGAAATAATTTTCCGGTGACGAAAATTGGACGCTTAAAACTAAGTATAAAACCGTAAAAAGACACCCAAATTCCGACCATTTGGTGATAGTTCATTCGAGAAGGACCTCGTGAACAATCTTATATCACATATAGAAGCATTGTGGTAGAAATTCGTCCGATTCTGAAATAATTTCCCGGTGACGAAAATTAGACGCCTAAAACTAAGTATAAAACGGTAAAAAGACACCCAAATTCCGACCATTTGGTGATAGTTCATTCGAGAAGGACCACGTGAACAATCTTATATCACATATAGAAGCATTGTGGTAGAAATTCGTCCGATTCTGAAATAATTTTCCGGTGATGAAAATCGACGCCTAAAACCAAGTATAAAACCGTAAAAGACACCCAAATTCCGACCATTTGGTGATAGTTCATTCGAGAAGGACCGCGTGAACAATCTTATATCACATATAGAAGCATGGTAGAAATTGTCCGATTCTCAAATAATTTTCCTATGGACGAAAATCGACGCTTAAAACTAAGTATAAAATCGTAAAAAGACACCCGATTCCGACCATTTGGTGATGGTTCATTCGAGAAGGACCTCGTGAACAATCTTATATCACATATAGAAGCACCGTGGTAGAAATTCGTCCGATTCAAATAATTTTCCTGACGAAAATCGACGCTTAAAACTAAGTATAAAACCGTAAAAAGACACCCAAATTCCGACCATTTGGTGATAGTTCATTCGAGAAGGACCTCGTGAACAATCTTATATCACATATTTAATCATTTTGGTAGAAATTCGTCCTATTCTTAAATAATTTTCCTATGACGAAAATCGACGCTTAAAACTAAGTATAAAACCGTAAAAAGACACCCAAATTCCGACCATTTGGTGATGGTTCATTCGAGAAGGACCGGGTGAACAATCTTATATCACATATAGAAGCATTGTGGTAGAAATTCGTCCGATTCTGAAATAATTTTCCGGTGACGAAAATTGGACGCCTAAAACTAAGTATAAAATCGTAAAAAGACACCCAAATTCCTACCATTTGGTGATAGTTCATTCGAGAAGGACCGCGTGAACAATCTTATATCACATATAGAAGCACTGTGGTAGAAATTCGTCCGATTCTCAAATAATTTTCCGGTGACAAAAATTGGACGCCTAAAACTAAGTATAAAACCGTAAAAAGACACCCAAATTCCGACCATTTGGTGATAGTTCATTCGAGAAGGACGTCGTGAACAATCTTATATCACATATAGAAGCATTGTGGTAGAAATTCGTCAGATTCTGAAATAATTTTCCGGGGACGAAAATTAGACGCCTAAAACTAAGTATAAAACGGTAAAAAGACACCCAAATTCCGACCATTTGGTGATAGTTCATTCGAGAAGGACCACGTGAACAATCTTATATCACATATAGAAGCATTGTGGTAGAAATTCGTCCGATTCTGAAATAATTTTCCGGTGACGAAAATTGGACGCTTAAAACTAAGTATAAAATCGTAAAAAGACACCCAGATTCCGACCATTTGGTTATGGTTCATTTGAGAAGGACCTCGTGAACAATCTTATATCACATATAGAAGCACTGTGGTAGAAATTCGTCCGATTCTGAAATAATTTTCCGGTGACGAAAATTGGACGCTTAAAACTAAGTATAAAACCGTAAAAAAACACCCAAATTCCGACCATTTGGTGATAGTTCATTCGAGAAGGACCTCGTGAACAATCTTATATCACATATAGAAGCATTGTGGTAGAAATTCGTCCGATTCTGAAATAATTTTCCGGTGACGAAAATTAGACGCCTAAAACTAAGTATAAAACCGTAAAAAGACACCCAAATTCCGACCATTTGGTGATAGTTCATTCGAGAAGGACCTCGTGAACAATCTTATATCACATATAGAAGCATTGTGGTAGAAATTCGTCCGATTCTGAAATAATTTCCCGGTGACGAAAATTAGACGCCTAAAACTAAGTATAAAACGGTAAAAAGACACCCAAATTCCGACCATTTGGTGATAGTTCATTCGAGAAGGACCACGTGAACAATCTTATATCACATATAGAAGCATTGTGGTAGAAATTCGTCCGATTCTGAAATAATTTTCCGGTGATGAAAATTGGACGCCTAAAACCAAGTATAAAACCGTAAAAAGACACCCAAATTCCGACCATTTGGTGATAGTTCATTCGAGAAGGACCGCGTGAACAATCTTATATCACATATAGAAGTACTGTGGTAGAAATTCGTCCGATTCTGAAATAATTTTCCGGTGACGAAAATTGGACGCTTAAAACTAAGTATAAAATCGTAAAAAGACACCCAGATTCCGACCATTTGGTGATGGTTCATTCGAGAAGGACCTCGTGAACAATCTTATATCACATATAGAAGCACTGTGGTAGAAATTCGTCCGATTCTGAAATAATTTTCCGGTGACGAAAATTGGACGCTTAAAACTAAGTATAAAACCGTAAAAAGACACCCAAATTCCGACCATTTGGTGATAGTTCATTCGAGAAGGACCTCGTGAACAATCTTATATCACATATAGAAGCATTGTGGTAGAAATTCGTCCGATTCTGAAATAATTTTCCGGTGACGAAAATTGGACGCTTAAAACTAAGTATAAAACCGTAAAAAGACACCCAAATTCCGACCATTTGGTGATGGTTCATTCGAGAAGGACCGGGTGAACAATCTTATATCACATATAGAAGCATTGTGGTAGAAATTCGTCCGATTCTGAAATAATTTTCCGTGACGAAAATTGGACGCATAAAACTTAGTATAAAATAGTCAAATGAAACACATATTCCTACCATTTGGTGATAGTTTATTCGAGAAGGACCGCGTGAACAATCTTATATCACATATAGAAACCTTTGTGGTAGAAATTCGTCCGATTCTCAAATAATTTTCGGTGACAAAAATTGGACGCCTAAAACTAAGTATAAAACCGTAAAAAGACACCCAAATTCACCATTTGGTGATAGTTCATTCGAGAAGGACGTGAACAATCTTATATCACATATAGAAGCATTGTGGTAGAAATTCGTCAGATTCTGAAATAATTTTCCGGGGACGAAAATTAGACGCCTAAAACTAAGTATAAAACGGTAAAAAGACACCCAAATTCCGACCATTTGGTGATAGTTCATTCGAGAAGGACCACGTGAACAATCTTATATCACATATAGAAGCATTGTGGTAGAAATTCGTCCGATTCTGAAATAATTTTCCGGTGACGAAAATCGACGCTTAAAACTAAGTATAAAATCGTAAAAAGACACCCAGATTCCGACCATTTGGTTATGGTTCATTCGAGAAGGACCTCGTGAACAATCTTATATCACATATAGAAGCACTGTGGTAGAAATTCGTCCGATTCTGAAATAATTTTCCGGTGACGAAAATTGGACGCTTAAAACTAAGTATAAAACCGTAAAAAGACACCCAAATTCCGACCATTTGGTGATAGTTCATTCGAGAAGGACCTCGTGAACAATCTTATATCACATATAGAAGCATTGTGGTAGAAATTCGTCCGATTCTGAAATAATTTTCCGGTGACGAAAATTGGACGCCTAAAACTAAGTATAAAACGGTAAAAAGACACCCAAATTCCGACCATTTGGTGATAGTTCATTCGAGAAGGACCACGTGAACAATCTTATATCACATATAGAAGCATTGTGGTAGAAATTCGTCCGATTCTGAAATAATTTTCCGGTGACGAAAATTGGACGCTTAAAACTAAGTGTAAAATCGTAAAAAGACACCCAGATTCCGACCATTTGGTGATGGTTCATTCGAGAAGGACCTGGTGAACAATCTTATATCACATATAGAAGCACTGTGGTAGAAATTCGTCCGATTCTGAAATAATTTTCCGGTGACGAAAATTGGACGCTTAAAACTAAGTATAAAACCATAAAAGACACCCAAATTCCGACCATTTGGTGATGGTTCATTCGAGAAGGGCCGGGTGAACAATCTTATATCACATATAGAAGCATTGTGGTAGAAATTCGTCCGATTCTGAAATAATTTTCCGGTGACGAAATATCGACGCATAAAACTAAGTATAAAACCGTAAACAGACACCCAGATTCCGACCATTTGGTGATAGTTCATTCGAGAAGGACCGCGTGAACAATCTTATATCACATATAGAAGCATTGTGGTAGAAATTCGTCCGATTCTCAAATAATTTTCCGGTGACGAAAATTGGACGCCTAAAACTAAGTATAAAACCGTAAAAAGACACCCAAATTCCGACCATTTGGTGATAGTTCATTCGAGAAGGACCTCGTGAACAATCTTATATCACATATAGAAGCACTGTGGTAGAAATTCGTCCGATTCTGAAATAATTTTCCGGTGACGAAAATTGGACGCCTAAAACAAAGTATAAAACCGTAAAAAGACACCCAAATTCCGACCATTTGGTGATGGTTCATTCGAGAAGGACCGGGTGAACAATCTTATATCACATATAGAAGCATTGTGGTAGAAATTCGTCCGATTCTGAAATAATTTTCCGGTGACGAAAATTGGACGCCTAAAACTAAGTATAAAATCGTAAAAAGACACCCAGATTCCGACCATTTGGTGATAGTTCATTCGAGAAGGACCTCGTGAACAATCTTATATCACATATAGAAGCACTGTGGTAGAAATTCGTCCGATTCTGAAATAATTTTCCGGTGACAAAAATTGGACGCCTAAAACCAAGTATAAAACCGTAAAAAGACACTCAAATTCCGACCATTTGGTGATAGTTCATTCGAGAAGGACCGCGTGAACAATCTTATATCACATATAGAAGCACTGTGGTAGAAATTCGTCCGATTCTGAAATTATTTTCCGGTGACGAAAATTGGACGCCTAAAACTAAGTATAAAATCATAAAAGACACCTGATTCCGACCTTTTGGTGATAGTTCATTCGAGAAGGACCGGGTGAACAATCTTATATCACATATAGAAGCATTGTGGTAGAAATTCGTCCGATTCTGAAATAATTTTCCGGGACGAAAATTGGACGCCTAAAACTAAGTATAAAACCGTAAAAAGACACTCAGATTCCGACCATTTGGTGATGGTTCATTCGAGAAGGACCTGGTGAACAATCTTATATCACATATAGAAGCACTGTGGTAGAAATTCGTCCGATTCTGAAATTATTTTCCGGTGACGAAAATTGGACGCCTAAAACTAAGTATAAAACCGTAAAAAGACACCCAAATTCCGACCATTTGGTGATAGTTCATTCGAGAAGGACCTCGTGAACAATCTTATATCACATATAGAAGCATTGTGGTAGAAATTCGTCCGATTCTGAAATAATTTTCCGGTGACGAAAATTAGACGCCTAAAACTAAGTATAAAACGGTAAAAAGACACCCAAATTCCGACCATTTGGTGATAGTTCATTCGAGAAGGACCACGTGAACAATCTTATATCACATATAGAAGCATTGTGGTAGAAATTCGTCCGATTCTGAAATAATTTTCCGGTGACGAAAATCGACGCTTAAAACTAAGTATAAACCGTAAAAGACACCCAAATTCCGACCATTTGGTGATAGTTCATTCGAGAAGGACCGCGTGAACAATCTTATATCACATATAGAAGCATTGTGGTAGAAATTGTCCGATTCTCAAATAATTTTCCTGTGACGAAAATCGACGCCTAAAACTAAGTATAAAACCGTAAACAGTCTCCCAAATTCCGACCATTTGGTGATAGTTCATTCGAGAAGGACCTCGTGAACAATCTTATATCACATATAGAAGCATTGTGGTAGAAATTCGTCCGATTCTCAAATAATTTTCCGGACGAAAATCGACGCCTAAAACTAAGTATAAAACCGTAAAAAGACACCCAGATTCCGACCATTTGGTGATAGTTCATTCGAGAAGGACCACGTGAACAATCTTATATCACATATAGAAGCATTGTGGTAGAAATTCGTCCGATTCTGAAATAATTTTCCGGTGACGAAAATTGGACGCTTAAAACTAAGTGTAAAATCGTAAAAAGACACCCAGATTCCGACCATTTGGTGATGGTTCATTCGAGAAGGACCTCGTGAACAATCTTATATCACATATAGAAGCACTGTGGTAGAAATTCGTCCGATTCTGAAATAATTTTCCGGTGACGAAAATTGGACGCTTAAAACTAAGTATAAAACCGTAAAAAGACACCCAAATTCCGACCATTTGGTGATGGTTCATTCGAGAAGGGCCGGGTGAACAATCTTATATCACATATAGAAGCATTGTGGTAGAAATTCGTCCGATTCAAATAATTTTCCTATGACGAAAATCGACGCCTAAAACTAAGTATAAAACCGTAAAAAGACACCCAAATTCGACCATTTGGTGATAGTTCATTAGAGTAGGACATCGTGAACAATCTTTTATAACATATAGAAGCACCGTGGTAGAAATTCGTCCGATTCTCAAATAATTTTCCTGACGAAAAATCGACGCCTAAAACCAAGTATAAAACCGTAAAAGACACCCAAATTCGACCATTTGGTGATGGTTCATTCGAGAAGGACCGGGTGAACAATCTTATATCACATATAGAAGCATTGTGGTAGAAATTGTCCGATTCTCAAATAATTTTCCGGTGACGAAAATCGACGCCTAAAACCAAGTATAAAACCGTAAAAGACACCCAAATTCGACCATTTGGTGATAGTTCATTCGAGAAGGACCGCGTGAACAATCTTATATCACATATAGAAGCATTGTGGTAGAAATTCGTCCGATTCTCAAATAATTTTCCTATGACGAAAATCGACGCCTAAAACTAAGTATAAAACCGTAAAAAGACACCCAAATTCCGACCATTTGGTGATAGTTCATTCGAGAAGGACCTCGTGAACAATCTTATATCACATATAGAAGCATTGTGGTAGAAATTCGTCCGATTCTGAAATAATTTTCCGGGACGAAAATTGGACGCCTAAAACTAAGTATAAAACCGTAAAAAGACACCCAGATTCCGACCATTTGGTGATAGTTCATTCGAGAAGGACCACGTGAACAATCTTATATCACATATAGAAGCATTGTGGTAGAAATTCGTCCGATTCTGAAATAATTTTCCGGTGACGAAAATTGGACGCTTAAAACTAAGTGTAAAATCGTAAAAAGACACCCAGATTCCGACCATTTGGTGATGGTTCATTCGAGAAGGACCTCGTGAACAATCTTATATCACATATAGAAGCACTGTGGTAGAAATTCGTCCGATTCTGAAATAATTTTCCGGTGACGAAAATTGGACGCTTAAAACTAAGTATAAAACCGTAAAAAGACACCCAAATTCCGACCATTTGGTGATGGTTCATTCGAGAAGGGCCGGGTGAACAATCTTATATCACATATAGAAGCATTGTGGTAGAAATTCGTCCGATTCTGAAATAATTTTCCGGTGACGAAAATTGGACGCCTAAAACTAAGTATAAAACCGTAAAAAGACACCCAAATTCCGACCATTTGGTGATAGTTCATTCGAGAAGGACCTCGTGAACAATCTTATATCACATATAGAAGCACTGTGGTAGAAATTCGTCCGATTCTGAAATAATTTTCCTGACGAAATTCGACGCCTAAAACAAAGTATAAAACCGTAAAAAGACACCCAAATTTCGACCATTTGGTGATGGTTCATTCGAGAAGGACAGGGTGAACAATCTTATATCACATATAGAAGCATTGTGGTAGAAATTGTCCGATTCTCAAATAATTTTCCTATGACGAAAATCGACGCCTAAAACTAAGTATAAAATCGTAAAAGACACCGATTCCGACCATTTGGTGATAGTTCATTCGTGATGGTGCTCGTGCACAATCTTATTTCACATATAGAAGCACTTTGGTATAAATTGTCCGATTCTCAAATAATTTTCCGGTGACAAAATCGACGCCTAAAACCAAGTATAAAACCGTAAAAAGACACTGAAATTCGGACCATTTGGTGATAGTTCATTCGAGAAGGACCGCGTGAACAATCTTATATCACATATAGAAGCACCGTGGTAGAAATTGGCCCGATTCTCAAATTATTTTCCTGTGACGAAAATCGACGCCTAAAACTAAGTATAAAATCATAAAAAGACACCCGATTCCGACCATTTGGTGATAGTTCATTCGAGAAGGACCGGTGAACAATCTTATATCACATATAGAAGCATTGTGGTAGAAATTGTCCGATTCTCAAATAATTTTCCGGACGAAAATCGACGCCTAAAACTAAGTATAAAACCGTAAAAAGACACCCAGATTCCACCATTTGGTGATAGTTCATTCGAGAAGGACCACGTGAACAATCTTATATCACATATAGAAGCATTGTGGTAGAAATTGTCCGATTCTCAAATAATTTTCCTGACGAAAATCGACGCTTAAAACTAAGTGTAAAATCGTAAAAAGACACCTGATTCCGACCATTTGGTGATGGTTCATTCGAGAAGGACCTCGTGAACAATCTTATATCACATATAGAAGCACCGTGGTAGAAATTCGTCCGATTCTCAAATAATTTTCCTATGACGAAAATCGACGCTTAAAACTAAGTATAAAACCGTAAAAAGACACCCAAATTCCGACCATTTGGTGATGGTTCATTCGAGAAGGGCCGGGTGAACAATCTTATATCACATATAGAAGCATTGTGGTAGAAATTCGTCCGATTCTGAAATAATTTTCCGGTGACGAAAATTGGACGCCTAAAACCAAGTATAAAACCGTAAAAAGACACTCAAATTCCGACCATTTGGTGATGGTTCATTCGAGAAGGGCCGGGTGAACAATCTTATATCACATATAGAAGCACTGTGGTAGAAATTCGTCCGATTCTGAAATAATTTTCCGGTGACAAAAATTGGACGCCTAAAACCAAGTATAAAACCGTAAAAAGACACTCAAATTCCGACCATTTGGTGATAGTTCATTCGAGAAGGACCGCGTGAACAATCTTATATCACATATAGAAGCACTGTGGTAGAAATTCGTCCGATTCTGAAATTATTTTCCGGTGACGAAAATTGGACGCCTAAAACTAAGTATAAAATCGTAAAAAGACACCCAGATTCCGACCATTTGGTGATAGTTCATTCGAGAAGGACCGGGTGAACAATCTTATATCACATATAGAAGCATTGTGGTAGAAATTCGTCCGATTCTGAAATAATTTTCCGGGACGAAAATTGGACGCCTAAAACTAAGTATAAAACCGTAAAAAGACACTCAGATTCCGATCATTTGGTGATAGTTCATTCGAGAAGGACCACGTGAACAATCTTATATCACATATAGAAGCATTGTGGTAGAAATTCGTCCGATTCTGAAATAATTTTCCGGTGACGAAAATTGGACGCTTAAAACTAAGTGTAAAATCGTAAAAAGACACCCAGATTCCGACCATTTGGTGATGGTTCATTCGAGAAGGACCTCGTGAACAATCTTATATCACATATAGAAGCACTGTGGTAGAAATTCGTCCGATTCAAATAATTTTCCGGTGACGAAAATCGACGCTTAAAACTAAGTATAAAACCGTAAAAAGACACCCAAATTCCGACCATTTGGTGATGGTTCATTCGAGAAGGGCGGGGTGAACAATCTTATATCACATATAGAAGCATTGTGGTAGAAATTGTCCGATTCTCAAATAATTTTCCTGACGAAAATCGACGCCTAAAACTAAGTATAAAACCGTAAAAAGACACCCAAATTCCGACCATTTGGTGATAGTTCATTCGAGAAGGACCTCGTGAACAATCTTATATCACATATAGAAGCACCGTGGTAGAAATTGTCCGATTCTCAAATAATTTTCCTATGACGAAAATCGACGCCTAAAACCAAGTATAAAACCGTAAAAAGACACTCAAATTCCGACCATTTGGTGATAGTTCAATCGAGAAGGACCGCGTGAACAATCTTATATCACATATAGAAGCAGTGTGGTAGAAATTAATCCGATTCTAAATAATTTTCCGGTGACGAAAATTGGACGCCTAAAACTAAGTATAAAACCGTAAAAAGACACCCAAATTCCGACCATTTGGTGATAGTTCATTCTAGAAGGACCTCGTGAACAATCTTATATCACATATAGAAGCATTGTGGTAGAAATTCGTCCGATTCAGAAATAATTTTCCGGACGAAAATCGACGCCTAAAACTAAGTATAAAACCGTAAAAGACACCGTATTCCGACCATTTGGTGATAGTTCACTCGAGAAGGACCACGTGAACAATCTTATATCACTTATAGAAGCATTGTGGTAGAAATTCGTCCGATTCAAATAATTTTCCTGACGAAAATCGACGCTTAAAACTAAGTGTAAAATCGTAAAAGACACCGATTCCGACCATTTGGTGATGGTTCATTCGAGAAGGACCTCGTGAACAATCTTATATCACATATAGAAGCACCGTGGTAGAAATTGTCCGATTCTCAAATAATTTTCCTATGACGAAAATCGACGCTTAAAACTAAGTATAAAACCGTAAAAAGACACCCAAATTCCCACCATTTGGTGATAGTTCATTCGAGAAGGACCTCGTGAACAATCTTATATCACATATAGAAGCATTGTGGTAGAAATTGTCCGATTCTCAAATAATTTTCCTATGACGAAAATTAGACGCCTAAAACTAAGTATAAAGCGGTAAAAAGACACCCAAATTCGACCATTTGGTGATAGTTCATTCGAGAAGGACCACGTGAACAATCTTATATCACATATAGAAGCATTGTGGTAGAAATTGTCCGATTCTCAAATAATTTTCCTATGATGAAAATCGACGCCTAAAACCAAGTATAAAACCGTAAAAGACACCCAAATTCCGACCATTTGGTGATAGTTCATTCGAGAAGGACCGCGTGAACAATCTTATATCACATATAGAAGTACTGTGGTAGAAATTCGTCCGATTCTCAAATAATTTTCCTGACGAAAATCGACGCCTAAAACCAAGTATAAACGGTAAAAAGACACCCAAATTCCGACCATTTGGTGATAGTTCATTCGAGAAAGACCTCGTGAACAATCTTATAACAAATATAGAAGCACCGTGGTAGAAATTGTCCGATTCTCAAATAATTTTCCTGACGAAAATCGACGCCTAAAACTAAGTATAAAACCGTAAAAAGACACCCAAATTCGACCATTTGGTGATAGTTCATTCGAGAAGGACCGGGTGAACAATCTTATATCACATATAGAAGCATTGTGGTAGAAATTCCCGATTCAAATTATTTTCCTATGACGAAAATCGACGCCTAAAACTAAGTATAAAATCGTAAAAGACACCCGATTCCGACCATTTGGTGATAGTTCATTCGAGAAGGACCGGGTGAACAATCTTATATCACATATAGAAGCATTGTGGTAGAAATTCGTCCGATTCTCAAATTATTTTCCTGACGAAAATCGACGCCTAAAACTAAGTATAAAATCGTAAAAGACACCTGATTCCGACCATTTGGTGATAGTTCATTCGAGAAGGACCGGGTGAACAATCTTATATCACATATAGAAGCATTGTGGTAGAAATTGTCCGATTCTCAAATTATTTTCCTGACGAAAATCGACGCCTAAAACTAAGTATAAAACCGTAAAAAGACACCCAGATTCCGACCATTTGGTGATAGTTCATTCGAGAAGGACCACGTGAACAATCTTATATCACATATAGAAGCATTGTGGTAGAAATTCGTCCGATTCTGAAATAATTTTCCGGTGACGAAAATTGGACGCTTAAAACTAAGTGTAAAATCGTAAAAAGACACCCAGATTCCGACCATTTGGTGATGGTTCATTCGAGAAGGACCACGTGAACAATCTTATATCACATATAGAAGCATTGTGGTAGAAATTCGTCCGATTCTGAAATAATTTTCCGGTGACGAAAATTGGACGCTTAAAACTAAGTGTAAAATCGTAAAAAGACACCCAGATTCCGACCATTTGGTGATGGTTCATTAGAGAAGGACCTCGTGAACAATCTTATATCACATATAGAAGCACTGTGGTAGAAATTCGTCCGATTCTGAAATAATTTTCCGGTGACGAAAATTGGACGCCTAAAACCAAGTATAAAACGGTAAAAAGTGTAATATCCGCAATTTCGATTTTTCGGTAATTTTCTTTTTTCGACGGAAGTCTGTTTTGACGACTCGCTCATGACCGTTTCGTCATTCCGAGAATATTTAATTCTGCTCTTTTTGTCATCCGAGTTCGTTTCGGTATCGTTTTGTTGAGTTCCGTGTTCTTAAACGGCTTTTCCGCACTCGAGTTCGATTCTTGCGAATCTCGTCCGAAACTGTTGTTTCGAGTTTCTCACAAGTTCATTTAATGTTATTATTCATGTTGCGAGCTTTGGTTCGGTGTTTCGATCACGTATCGTGATTTTCGGACGTTTTGGGCCATTTTTGTAATTTCCCAAAGTTTGGGGTAATTATTTCGGTTGTCGGATTCCGACACTTCGGATGGTCGGAATCGTGTGTTCTCTTAGTGCTTGGATTCGCCTTTGCAAGTACTTCGTAACCGTATCTTCGATTTTTACTCAGGTTCGGGTTTCGGGGTCGTCCGCTTGAGTGGCTACACGGCCAGTCACGGAGCAGGCCTGGCTCGCCGAGTTACGGCCGTAAGGTGCCGGCACGGCCGTAAGGTGTCCGAGTTACGGCCGTAAGCGTGATCGGTACGGCCGCATTTGAGCGCCGGGCGGATTTTGACGAAGCGCATACTGGCCGTAAGGTGTGCGAGTTACTGGCCAAGTGTCCGGGTGCCGGGCATATTTTTGACGAATGCCGGCTACGGCCGTAAGGCTCACGAGTACGGCCGTAAGGTGTCCGAGTTACGGCCGTAAGGCCTGCCGGTTACGGCCAGAACCCGCCGGCCATATATATAGCCCGGCTCGCCGATTTCATTTCAACGCGATTTTTCTTCCTTTTTCGACGTCCGCGACGGAGGCTCGGGAAATCGAGTTCTTGGCCGATTCTAATCATTTCCAAGGCATTTTGGAAGATCCTTGTTGATTATATCATCATCTAATCCGAGTATTTCGAATCAAGGTATATTTCTTGATTTTCTTTCAAGTTGACTTTTTGGAGAATTGTTCTTGATTTCGCTTTCAAATCCGATTTTGATGAATCGGTTGATGTTAGTAAACATTATTAATCATGTTCTATGGATTGTATATCCATATTTTCGATTCGCTCAACCCGATTGATGATTTTTAGGGTCTTGAGGAACTTTGAACATTTAGTGTTCGATTAAATGCCTCAAAGAGTTTCTTTCTCGTTATGTTGATTTCGATTGATATTGTGTTATTGAATGAATTGTATTTCATTCAAGGTGGTTCGAGTACTTGTGTTTACCGAGGACGCCGTTCGTTGTTCGTGGAGGGATTCCATCGCCTTCGGTTGAGGCAAGTTTTATACTTGTACTAGTCAATGAGATTAATGTTATCATATATGTGTATGAATGTGTATCATTCCGAGACTTAGTCTCTTCATGAATTCATTGATATCAAGAGATCGCTCGATACGATACCTTTCGCAATTTTGCCAAATGTTTATTGTTGTTCGTTAACGGCCGTTCAAGGCATTGTGATACTCATTATTAATGTCATTGTCGATAGCCGGTTCATGTATCGATGTATCGATTGTTGTTAATATAGATGTCAATTAAAGACATCGTTGAGATCATTGTTATTCTGTTTGGGATTGTCATTAAAACCGCATGTGCCGATTAAAGGCATTGGCTTATTCATCTCTCGCCTTCGCTTGCAGAATCGATTAAAGGTGCCGAGGCATCCTTCATATCATTGTTATCGAATTGCCGCTCGTGTAAATCGAAATGTTCAATCATTCACTAAATCATTGTTATCGATTGACCTTTCTAAGGCAATCTAGGTATTCACTCATTCATCGTATCATTGTTATCGATCGCCATTCTCGTGCAAATCGAAATGTTCAATCATTCATCGCATCATTGTTATCGATTGACCTTTCTAAGGCAATCGAGGTATTCACTCATTCGTAACACCCCAAATCCTATCGTTATTACAAAGGTGGACCCCACGCCAGAGATCCACCAAAGTAACATGACTAAAATTACATTAATTAACACAACAAGGGAAAAATCATAGTCCCTACCATGATATCCGACACAATATTCCGATAAGGAATTTTAACGACAAAAGTGGCCTACATGGCCAAAATGAAATACAACAACCTCCACGAACATCTGTTCGAGTAATACAACATGACAACAACTGACGATGCCGAGTACACTCCAACTGACTGACCAACAATGAACAACTCGGACTAGTATCGCTCGAATGCCTCGTTGCCAACGTCATGCCTCTGTGTCTCAACTCTCTCCTCGCAAGCACCTAAAACATGAAACATGTTCCGCCCCCACGGTCACCATCCGTATAATGAACATCAAATACATGTATAACATGATATGCATCCAAAGGCAGAATGAAACGGTACAATGATGATAATAATACGAGATGCTCACAAACCAAGGTAAGAATCGAGCATTCGTGAAATACTATGCCCACGGCATACTATTTATACCTGTTCGACAGGTTAGAACATAAATGCCCAACGGCGAATTATAATCACAGAATACCACAATGAATTAAACGACATGAACCAAACCAGAACTGAATTAATTATGAATCACAATGCCCGAAGGCTCCGATAAAATTACCAGAACCATAATAAAGGCTTGAAAGCCGTTCAGCGGAAATTAACAAGTATCACAAACACCTGAAGTCAAAACAGCCCGAAGCTGTAACAATGAGGGCCGAAGCCACGGCACGAAGCCGTTTCACAATGAGGGCCGAAGCCACGGCATCCAGCCGTATCACAATTAGGGCCGAAGCCACGGCATCCAGCCGTATCACAATTAGGGCCGAAGCCACGGCATCCAGCCGTATCACAATTAGGGCCGAAGCCACGGCACGAAGCCGTATCACAATGAATGATAGTGTGCTGCCTTGAGTCGGCCAACACGATGATAGTAACACACGGATAGACACCGTCCTTGACAGTCCCAAATTAACACCTCGATTGCCTTAGAACGGCCAACCGACAACAATGATGCAGCGGATGATTTAATACCTCGATTGCCTAAAACGGTCAATCGACAACAATGATACCATAGATGATTGAACACTTCGATTTGCCTGAGAACGGCCAATCGATGACAATGATACGATGAATGAGTGAATACCTCGATTGCCTTAGAAAGGTCAATCGATAACAATGATTTAGTGAATGATTGAACACTTCGATTTGCCTGAGAACGGCAATTCGATAACAATGATATGAAGGATGCCTCGGCACCTTTAATCGGTTACCGACGACGAAGATGAGAAATGAGTAAGCCAATGCCTTAAATCGGCCTGTACAGTTTTAATGACAATCCGAACAGGAATAACAATGATCTCAACGATATCTTGAATTGACATCTATATTAACAACAATCGATACATCGATACCGCGAACCGGCTATCGACAATGACATTAATAATGAGTATCACAATGCCTTGAATCGGCCGTTAACGAACAACAATAACATTTGGCAAAATTGCCGAAAGGTATCGTATCGAACGATCTCTTGATATCAATGAATTCATGAAGAGACTAAGTCTCGGAATGATACAACACATTCATACACATACATGATGACATTAGCTCATTGACCAGTACAAGTATAAAACTTGCCTCAATACCGTAGGCGAGAAGGTACTTCCACGATCAACGTCCTTAGTGAAATTACCTGGCCGCTCGAACAACCTTAAACAACACAAAAACCAACAATTCTCTTAATACATGAATCAATCATGATCACAACCAACTCAAAAATCGATTCAACAATACCCGAAACTCATTGGGGCATTTAAACAAACGCGTTGTAAACAATCTCCAATTGTTTACAACCAAAACTCATTTACATCCGAAACCAACTCCCAATGAATGATTCAAAACCACAAAAACTCATGAATACTATCAATAATCCAATAGGAATACTTAGAACGATATTTCAACAACATTTAGTCGAAACCCCCAAAATTCCAAAGTCAACCCGTAAGGGTTCTTGAACAATTCCTCAATTATTCACAAATCCCGAAAATTACACCAATGAATCCGTAGAAATACATGTATCCAAGATAGATAATCCATATCTAACATATTCCAACATAATATCGATTTAACATGAAGAGATCGGAAGCAAAACACCCAAGATCCGAAATTCTAGATCCAAGAATCATTACCTTGATTTGGAGTGATGAAACTGATTTAGATGATGATTAATCCAACTTAGGAGCTTGAAGATGATGCTAGATGATTGCAGTTCGAAAAGACCTTTCCGAATTGCCCGAGCTCGTCCGAAATGATTGAGAAATGAAGAAATGACAAAGGCTGGACCGAACTGTCCTATTTATATTGTCCCAGCTTAGCGCACGCTATGACTTGATATTTAGCGTGCGCTAGCGGTTTACCGGGCGCCCAAAGGAGGTCTGAAATGCCTCGTTAGCGTGCGCTACGACTTGGTAGCGTGCGCTAACACCTTACCGATAGCGTGCGCTATTCCATATTGTTAGCGTGCGCTACCTGATGACTGATACCCAACGATCAAATCCGTAACTCATCGTCTCTCTGTCTTGCACGCGTTAGCGTGCGCTACTAAAGTGACTTAGCGTGCGTTGCCAACACAATTAGCGTACGCTACTTACCACTCGTAGCGTGCGCTACGAATTTCCCAAATCAGCCCAGTACCTTCTGGACTGTCTGCCTCACTTGCGCTAGCGTGCGCTAATACTGAATCATTGCGTGCGTTACATGCACCTTATTAGCGCGCGCTAACTACAATGTGTAGCGTGCGCTACCTCTCAAACTGCAAATAAAAACATGATGATGATGACGACAACAATTTCGGCTCGATCTCAAACAGTGATGATCCCAAAATACGCCGAATGGTGAACATAGTTGACTGAATATGAATGATGAATGATTATTACTGAGTGAAAAAAATTCTGAGTGACAGTTACTGAATGATAATAAATGAATTCACAACCGGGTATTACATACTCCCCCCCTTAAAAAGAGTTTCGTCCTCGAAACTGAGGGTAAACAACTCGGGATATGAACTATCCATCACGATCTGAAAACAATAACGCCCAAATAGTCCTCGGGACCAAATCAACCGCAAGCCCAAGTCCCCAAGACTTGATGTCTCGAAACACGGTGAACGATTTCTCACATTATCACGAAATCTTGAGCACAACGCCGGAGGTATGAACTCCCAACAAATGATCCAAATCTCAAGATTCTCAAATATAATCATAATAAGATAGATCAACAATAAATGATCCACAGTCACGATACATTATTACTGATTAGATTAACACAGTCATCCAAAAACAAGGTTACATCTCAAATGTACCCAACATCGATATCCTTCCATATCCTCGATTTCCTCTATCTCAACGATTTAAGGTATATCCGACGATGAACTCGCCGCTAACTAAGACCTCAGAAGGTCACGAGAATGAAAGTGACAAAAATGAATGATGAATGATAAATGACTACAAATCCGACACGGATTTAGAATGACTCACCAAGGTGAATTACTAATGTCATGAGTGATAGTTCTCAAGTGATTGGAACCGCTCCTCGTGAATTGAATGATTAATCGATAATTATGAGTCCCCATATGATTAATATATATGATGAATGAATTATATGAATGAATGAACGACATCGAAATGAATGATTATACTATTAACGCACAAGAATTAACTTGTTCAAACCGGTGATGAATGTCCTTACCTCCGCCCTCGAGGCCCGATAGTGGTCCCTGGATGATGCACGGCCGGAGTAACGAAGTCTCTCGAGGCCCTCGAGCTCTCTTGAGATTTACCGCGCTAGAACCCCGCAGATTTC
This sequence comes from Orobanche coerulescens, assembly GCA_033398695.1. NCBI lineage: Eukaryota > Viridiplantae > Streptophyta > Magnoliopsida > Lamiales > Orobanchaceae > Orobanche > Orobanche coerulescens. The sequence goes on from JAWKAU010000261.1 coordinate 129,700, forward strand.
CGCGGTGTCCCCGCCTCCCACACGTAAAACAAACAATAGCCGGCACCGTGCACCGGGTACTAACGTGACCTTCGAATCACGCTAGCAAACAACAATCGAACTCGTCGCCCGAGAGGAAGATGTTGTTCCAAAGACGAAGACGACTAGAAAATGACCCTTGGATGGCGGAGCCCGATGTCCCTCCGAACGAGCCGGCATTCTAGTCCTCTTACTCAAGAAATCAAGGATGCTTCGAGTAAGCTCCTTGATCAAAAGTTCTCGCTCCAAGAGCCTTCCCGATGAACTCACTAAGTGAATTACAATTGTGGTTGAACAACCGCATCCTCAATCATGGATTTAGCCTCTTGCTAAAATACTTAATTTTATCCGCCTCAAGACGGATAATTGACGAAGCAAATCAAGTAGTCCTCGAAACTTCTCGCCGATGACAATAACACCCTCGTCCCCATCGGGTTCGGGGTTCAAAACATCCGACAACTTAGCTTCACGAAGTGGAGCCGGATAATACCTCTCTAACATGAGAGTCTTGAACTCGCTCCAAATACAATCACGATCGATGGGTTTCACGTAAAGCCACCACGAATAAGCGCCTTACTCAAGTAATAAGCCGCCATCGCCACTTTACTCTCCTCCGACACCGAACCATGTCGAAGAGTTTATCAAAATGCTCGAGCCAATGAACAATATCACCTGTTCTCGACGAACCTCAAAAGTAGGCGGCATCCGACGAGAGATATCGCCAACAACTGATTCACTCCTCCACTGGCCCATGAAATGGCACTGTATCCTCATTGCGGTGGACCACAACCCATCGAGGTCTGCATGGTCTCCACTATCCGCGTCATCTCGAGTCATCTGGCCATCATGCCCCGCATAAATATGAATGGATCAACCCGAACACCTTCCGAGTGAGATGCCTCTCGCACGACCCGACAAAGTGAATGATTATCTCGATGAATGAGTAGCCTCTGCTTGATGAATTAATGATATCCTCGCGTCGTGTGGGCATGCACACGAGATCCCGGTTCCGGCCCGCACCGCGCCTCTTCCCCGCGTCCTCTCGACACTCTATCCATACCGAAGTAGGAAAGTCACATGATTATAGATTCCGCATGAATATCGTATTATGATTACGTTACGCAGTGACAACAATGAGCATACACGCTCTAACACAATGACCGCATTAATGATTTAATGAAATGATCGCCGACATTACGCCGAGTATGATAAGACCGTATGAAACATCAAATGAGGTAACATGATTGCACGATGAAATTCTGAAATGATTACCTTGAACAAGTTAACAAGGTTGAAAATTAGATCCTCAAGATCAACAATCAACCGTGAGATGGGTGAATGATTAATGAATTAACGAACAATGAGATTGATCAATGAGGAATGAATTAACCGAGCAATGAGATTGATCGAGTGACGAGTGAATTAGCTAAACGATGAGATTAATTGAGTGATGAATGAATTAAGCGAACGATGAGGTTAATTGAATGATGAACGGCAATCGAGTAATTGATATTGATCAATGATGAATGAATTAATCGAGTGATGAATGAGTTAATCGAGTGATGAATTAATCGGGTAATGATATTGATCGAGTGATGAATGAATTATCCGAGTGATGAATTGACCGAGTAATGATATTGGTGAGTGATGAATGAATTATCATAATCGACAAGATCAGCATGACGATTGAGGATTATTAACCGATGAATGAGTTGATCCTTAATGCTTACACAAGCCACACGTGTCCCAAAACAATTAGTCATGAATCAATCATAACACTAATATCACATATAGGTTTCAACAAGGCACGAACAATTAATGACATGATGAATGTATGAACATAAAGAGAATCGAGTCCTTCCACAGTCATACGAAGCTTCGAGGTCTCGCGATACTAGTCTTCACCGACGACGACTCGATGAATGAATGACTCGTGCAATGCACTAATATTACGACTCACAAAACTCGATCGACTAGATTGTCATAACCTCGACAATCCCACTACTACCGCGCGGTAGGACCACATAACTCACATCTCAGTATTTCACAACCCAAATCTCTCGATACCATTTCGTAACACCCCAAATCCTATGGGTTATTACGGTCGTGGACCCCACGCCAGAGATCCACCAAAGTAACATGACTAAAAATACATTAATTAACACAACAAGGGAAAATCATAGTCCCTACCATGATATCCGACACAATATTCCGATAAGGAATTTTAACGACAAAAGTGGCCTACATGGCCAAAATGAAATACAACAACCTCCACGAACATCCGCTCGAGTAATACAACATGACAACAATCGACGATGCCGAGTACACTCCAACCGATCGACCAACAATGAACAACTCGGACTAGTATCGCCGAATGCCTCGTTGCCAACGCCATGCCTCCGTGTCTCAACTCTCTCCTCGCAAGCACCTAAAACATGAAACATGTTCCGCCACTGGGTCACCATCCGTATAATGAACATCAAATACATGTATAACATGATATGCATCCAAAGGCAGAATGAAACGGTACAATGATGATAATAATACGAGATGCTCACAAACCAAGGTAAGAATCGAGCATTCGTGAAATACTATGCCCACGGCATACTATTTATACCGTCGACAGTTAGAACATAAATGCCCAACGGCGAATTATAATCACGAATACCACAATGAATTAAACGACATGAACCAAACTAGAACCGAATTAATTATGAATCACAATGCCCGAAGGCTCCGATAAAATTACCGTAACCATAATAAAGGCTTGAAAGCCGCAAATGAAATTAACAAGTATCACAAACACTGAAGTCAAAACAGCCAAGTCAGAACAATGAGGGCGAAGCCACGCACGGCCGTTTCACAATGAGGGCCGGCCACGGCATCCACCGTATCACAATTAGGGGCGAAGCCACGGCATCCACCGTATCACAATTAGGGCCACGGCATCCACCGTATCACAATTAGGGGCCACGGCACGAAGCCGTATTACAATGAATGATAGTGTGCCGCCTTGTGTCGGCCATCACGATGATAGTAACCCACGGATAGACACCGTCCTTGACAGTCCCAAATTAACACCTCGATTGCCTTAGAACGGCCAACCGACAACAATGATGCATCGGATGATTTAATACCTCGATTGCCTAAAACGGTCAATCGACAACAATGATACACTAGAGGATTGAACACTTCGATTTGCACGAGAACGCCAATCGATGACAATGATACGATGAATGAGTGAATACCTCGATTGCCTTAGAAAGGTCAATCGATAACAATGATTTAGTGAATGATTGAACACTTCGATTTGCCTGAGAACGGCAATTCGATAACAATGATATGAAGGACGCCTCGGCACCTTTAATCGATTCACCGGTTTACGAAGATGAGAAATGAGTAAGCCAATGCCTTAAATCGGTCTGTACAGTTTTAATGACAATCCGAACAAGAATAACAATGATCTCAATGATATCTTGAATTGACATCTATATTAACAACAATCGATACATCGATACCGCGAACCGGCTATCGACAATGACATTAATAATGAGTATCACAATGCCTTGAATCGGCCGTTAACGAACAACAATAACATTTGGCAAAATTGCCGAAAGGTATCGTATCGAACGATCTCTTGATATCAATGAATTCATGAAGAGACTAAGTCTCGGAATGATACAACACATTCATACACATACATGATGACATTAGCTCATTGACCAGTACAAGTATAAAACTTGCCTCAATACCGAAGGCGAGAAGGTACTTCCACGATCAACGTCCTTAGTGAAATTACGGCCGCTCGAACAACCTTAAACAACACAAAAACCAACAATTCTCTTAATACATGAATCAATCATGATCACAACCAACTCAAAATCGATTCAACAATACCCAAACTCATCGGGGCATTTAAACAAACGCGTTGTAAACAATCTCCAATTGTTTACAACCAAAACTCATTTACATCCGAAACCAACTCCCAATGAATGATTCAAAACCACAAAAACTCATGAATACTATCAATAATCCAATAGGAATACTTAGAACGATATTTCAACAACATTTAGTCGAAAACCCCCAAAATTCCAAAGTCAACCCGTAAGGGTTCTTGAACAATTCCTCAATTATTCACAAATCCCGAAAATTACACCAATGAATCCGTAGAAATACATGTATCCAAGATAGATAATCCAATCTAACATATTCCAACATAATATCGATTTAACATGAAGAGATCGGAAGCAAAACACCCAAGATCCGAAATTCTAGATCCAAGAATCATTACCTTGATTTGGAGTGATGAAACTGATTTAGATGATGATTAATCCAACTTAGGAGCTTGAAGATGATGCTAGATGATTGCAGTTCGAAAAGACCTTTCCGAATCGCCCGAGCTCGTCCGAAATGATTGAGAAATGAAGAAATGACAAAGGCTGGACCGAACTGTCCTATTTATATTGTCCCAGCTTAGCGCACGCTATGACTTGATATTTAGCGTGCGCTAGCGATTTCATCGGGATCCAAAGGAGGTTCGAAATGCCTCGTTAGCATGCGCTACGACTAGTTAGCGTGCGCAAACACCTTACAGATAGCGTGCGCTATTCCATATTTTTAGCGTGCGCTAATCGATGTCCGATACCCAACGATCAAATCCGTAACTCATCGCCCTCTGTCTTGCACGCGTTAGCGTGCGCTACTAAAGTGACTTAGCGTGCGTTGCCAACACAATTAGCGTACGCTACTTACCACTCGTAGCGTGCGCTACGAATTTCCCAAATCAGCCCAGTACCTTCTGGACTGTCTGCCTCACTTGCGCTAGCGTGCGCTAATACTGAATCATTGCGTGCGTTACATGCACCTTATTAGCGTGCGCTACCTCTCAAACTTCAAATAAAAACATGATGATGATGACGACAACAATTTCGGCTCGATCTCAAACAGTGATGATCCCAAAATACGCCGAATGGTGAACATAGTTGACTGAATATGAATGATGAATGATTATTACTGAGTGAAAAAAAATTCTGAGTGACAGTTACTGAATGATAATAAATGAATTCACAACCGGGTATTACACATTCATCGTGTCATTGTTATCGATTGGCCGTTCTCAGGCAAATCGAAGTGTTCAATCATTTATGGTATCATTGTTGTCGATTGACCGTTTTAGGCAATCGAGGTATTGAATCATCCGCTGCATCATTGTTGTCTGGCCGCCGCTTTAAGGCAATCGAGGTGTTAACTTGGGACTCGCCAAGGACGGTGTCTATCCGTGTGTTACTATCATCGTGTTGGCCGACTCAAGGCAAAGACACTATCATTAATTGTGATACGGCCGATGCCGTGGCTTCGCCCTAATTGTGATACTACCGATGCCGTGGCTTCGCCCTAATTGTGATACGGATGGATGCCGTGGCTTCGCCCTAATTGTGATACGGCCGATGCCGGCTTCGCCCTAATTGTGATACGGCTTTCATGCCGTGGCTTCGCCCTAATTGTGATACGGTTTTCATGCCGTGGCTTGCCCTAATCAATAACTTGGTGCTTCGACTTCATGTGATTGTGATATTTGACACTTCCGGCCGAGTGTCTTTAAGGCCTTTGTGATTGTCTTGGTAATTTCATTGGAGCCTTCTGCATTGTGATTCATAATTAATTCGCCTAGTTTGGTTCATGTCGTGTAATTCATTGTGGTACTGTGATTATGATTCGCCGTTGGGCACTTATGTTCTAACTCGTTGAATGTATTAATAGTATGCCGTGGGCATAGTATTTCACGAATGCTCGGTTCTTACATTGGTTTGTGAGCATCTCGTATTATTATCATTGTACTGCTTCATTCTCGCTGATGCATATCATGTTATACATGTATTTGATATTCATTATCTCTGGATGACCCGACTCCCGTGGGGCGGGACATGTTTTCATGTTTTAGGTGCGTGCGAGGAGAGAGTTGAGATACAGGGCATGATGATGGCGACGAGGCATTCGAGCGATACTAGTCCGAGTTGTTCATTGTTGGTCACCACTGGAGTGTACTCCGGTCTTGTCGATTGTTGTCGTGTTGTATTACCCAATGCATGTTCGTGGATGCTGCCAGATTTCATTTTGGCCATGTAGGCCACTTTTGTCGTTGAAATTCCCTATCGGAATATTGTGTCGATATCATGGGAGGGACTATGATTTTCCCTTGTTGTTTAATTTAACGTATTTTAGTCATGTTCGCCCGTGGATCTCCCGGCGTGGGGTCCACGGACCGTAATAACCCAATAGGATTTGGGGGTGTTACGTAAATGGTATCGAGAGTTGGGTTGTGAAATACCCCGAGATGTGAGTTATGTGGTCCTACCGACGCGGTAGTAGTGGGATTGTCAAAGTTATGACAATCTAGTCGATCGAGTTTTGTGAGTCGTAATATTAGTGCGATCGCACGAGTCATTCATTCATCGAGTCGCCGGTGAAGGCTAGTATCGCGAGACCTCGAAGCTTCGTATGACCTCGTAAGGACTCGATTCTCTTTGTGTTCATACATCCATCATGTCATTAATCGCTCATGCTTTGTCAAAACCTATATGTGATATTAGTGCTATGATTGATTCATGATTAATTGTTTTGGAGCACGTGTGACTTGTGTAAGCATTAAGGATCAACTCATTTATCGATTAATAATTTTCAATCATCATTTTGATCTCATCACTCAGTTAATTCATTCATCACTCAGTCAATATCATCACTCAGATAATTCATCTATCACTCAGTTAATTCATTCATCACTCAGTCAATATCATCACTCAGATAATTCATCTATCACTCAGTTAATTCATTCCTCACTCAGTCAATACCATCACTCAGATAATTCATTCATCAGTCAGTTAATTCCTTCATCACTCAGTCAATATCATTCATCACTCGATTAATTCATTCATCACTCAGTTAATTCCTTCATCACTTAGTCAATCTCATTGTTCCGTCAATTCATTCATTACTCAGTCAATCTCATTATTCAGTTAATTAATTCATCACTCAGTTAATTCATTCATCACTCAGCCAATATCATTAGTCAGTTAATTCATCACTTAGTTAACCCATTCATCACTCAGTTAATTCATTCATAACTCAGTCAATATCATTCATCACTCAGTTAATTCGTTCATCACTCAGCCAATATCATTCATCACTCAGTTAATTCGTCCATCACTCAGTCACTATCATTACTCGGTTAATTCATTCATCACTCAGTCAATATCATTCATCACTCAGTTAATTCGTTCATCACTCAGTCACTATCATTACTCAGATAATTCATTCATCACTCGATTAATTCGCTCATCACTCACCAATATCATTACTCAGATAATTCATTCATCACTCGGTTAATTCATTCATCACTCAGTCAATATCATTGCTCAGTTAATTCATTCATCACTCAGTCAATTCCTTCATCACTTAGTCAATCTCATTGGTAAGATTAATTCATTAATCACTCAGTCAATCTCATTGTTCAGTCAATTCATTCATCACTTAGTCAATCTCATTGCTCAGTTAATTCATTCATCACTCAGTTAATCTCGTCGCTCAGTTAATTCATTATCACTCAGTCAATCTCATTGTTCAATTAATTCATTAATCATCCAAATCCATCTCACGGTTTAGTTGTTGATCTTACGGATCGAATTTTCAACCTTGTTAACTTGTGCAAGGTAATCATTTCAGAATTTCATCGTATAATCATGTTACCTCACTTGATCTTTCATGCGATCTTATCATATCCCGACATCATGTCGACGATCATTTCATTGAATTATTAATGCATTCATTGTGTTAGAGCGTGTATGCCCATTGTTATCGTTCTGTCTCGTAATCATAATGCGATCTTCATATGAGATCTGAAATTATCATGTGACTTTCCTGCCTCGATATGGGAAGAGCTGTCAGAGGGACATCGGACTCCGACGTCCAAGAGATCGTTTTCTAGTCGTCTTCGTGCTGGGATAGCATCTTCATCTCGGACGACGAGTTCGACTGTTGTTGCTTTAACTGTGATACAATAGGACATTCATCACCGGTTTTGAGCAAGTTAATTCTTGTTCGGTAATAGTATAATCATTCATTTCATTTGTCGTTCATTCATTCAAATAATTCATTCATCATATATCAATCACGTTGAGACTTATAATTATCAAACTAATCATTCACTTCACAGGAAACTGTGTTTCCAATCATTTCATTTGAGCTATCACTCATTACGTTATCATTTCACCCCGGTGAGTCATTCTTGATCCTTGTTAGATTTTGATTCATTATCATTCATTGTGATCATTCTTGTTCGTGTGTATCACGTCGATTTTTCCTGGCGGGATATTGCTTCTCCCTACTTGTTTTAAGTTTCGGGACGAAACTTCTTTTAAGGGGGGTAGTATGTAATATCCGCAATTTCGATTTTTCGGTAATTTTCTTTTTTCGACGGAAGTCTGTTTTGACGACTCGCTCATGACCGTTTCGTCATTCCGAGAATATTTAATTCTGCTCTTTTTGTCATCCGAGTTCGCTTCGGTATCGTTTTGTTGAGTTCCGTGTTCTTAAACGGTTTTTCCGCACTCGAGTTCGATTCTTGCGAATCTCGTCCGAAACTGTTGTTTCGAGTTTCTCACAAGTTCATTTAATGTTATTATTCATGTTGCGAGCTTTGGTTCGGTGTTTCGATCACGTATCGTGATTTTCGGACGTTTTGGGCCATTTTTGTAATTTCCCAAAGTTTGGGGTAATTATTTCGGTTGTCGGATTCCGACACTTCGGATGGTCGGAATCGTGTGTTCTCTTAGTGCTTGGATTCGCCTTTGCAAGTACTTCGTAACCGTATCTTCGATTTTTACTCAGGTTCGGGTTTCGGGGTCGTCCGGGCCGTCGGAGTGGCCACGGCCGAGTCACGGCCGGGCGAGGCTGGCTTTGGCGAGTTACGGCCGTAAGGTGCGATTACGGCCGTAAGGTGTCGAAGTTACGGCCGTAAGCGTGATCGGGTATGGCCGCATCTGGCCGGGCGGATTTTGACGGGCGATTACTGGCCGTAAGGTGTGCGAAATTACGTAGTAAGTGTCCATTTGGTCTTTGGCGATTTTTACAGCGAATGCGATTCTGGCCGTAAGGCTGCCGAAATACGGCCGTAAGGTGTCCGAGTTACGGCCGTAAGGCCTGCCGGTTACGGCCGTAACCCTGCCGGCTATATATATAGCCTGGCTCGGCCAGATTTCATTTCAATGCGATTTTTCTTCCTTTTTCGACGTCTGGCGACGGGAGGCTCGGGAAATCGAGTTCTTGGCCGATTCTAATCATTTCCAAGGCATTTTGGAAGATCCTTGTTGATTATATCATCATCTAATCCGAGTATTTCGTCGAATCAAGGTATATTTCTTGATTTTCTTTCAAGTTGACTTTTTGGAGAATTGTTCTTGATTTCGTTTCTAATCCGATTTTGATGAATCGGTTGATGTTAGTAAACATTATTAATCATGTTCTATAGATTGTATATCCATATTTTCGATTCGTTCAACCCGATTGATGATTTTTAGGGTCTTGAGGAACTTTGAACATTTAGTGTTCGATTAAATGCCTCAAAGAGTTTCTTTCGGTCGTTATGTTGATTTCGATTGATATTGTGTTATTGAATGAATTGTATTTCATTCAAGGTGGTTCGAGTACTTGTGTTTACCGGAGGACGCCGTTCGTTGTTCGTGGAGGGATTCCATCGCCTTCGGTTGAGGCAAGTTTTATACTTGTACTAGTCAATGAGATTAATGTTATCATATATGTGTATGAATGTGTTGTATCATTCCGAGACTTAGTCTCTTCATGAATTCATTGATATCAAGAGATCGTTCGATACGATACCTTTCGGCAATTTTGCCAAATGTTTATTGTTGTTCGTTAACGGCGGTTCAAGGCATTGTGATACTCATTATTAATGTCATTGTCGATAGCGGTTCGCGGTATCGATGTATCGATTGTTGTTAATATAGATGTCAATTAAAGACATCGTTGAGATCATTGTTATTCTGTTTGGGATTGTCATTAAAAGCATGTGCCGATTAAAGGCATTGGCTTATTCATCTCTCGCCTTCGCCGTCGGTATCGATTAAAGGTGCGAGGCATCCTTCATATCATTGTTATCGAATTGCCGTTCTCGTGTAAATCGAAATGTTCAATCATTCACTAAATCATTGTTATCGATTGACCTTTCTAAGGCTATCTAGGTTTTCTCTCTTTCTTCGTATCATTGTTTTCGATTGGCCTTTCTCAGGCAAATCGAATTGTTCAATCATTCATCGCATCATTGTTATCGATTGACCTTTCTAAGGCAATCGAGGTATTCACTCATTCATCGTGTCATTGTTATCGATTGGCGTTCTCGTGCAAATCGAAGTGTTCAATCATTTATGGTATCATTGTTGTCGATTGACCGTTTTAGGCAATCGAGGTATTGAATCATCCGCATCATTGTTGTCGGTTGGCGTTTAAAGGCAATCGAGGTGTTAACTTGGGGTGTCAAGGGCGGTGTCTATCCGTGTGTTACTATCATCGTGTTGGCCGACTCAAGGCGGCACACTATCATTAATTGTGATACGGTGGATGCCGTGGCCCGCCCTAATTGTGATACGGTGGATGCCGTGGCTTCGCCCTAATTGTGATACGGTGGATGCCGTGGCTTCGCCTTAATTGTGATCTGGTGGATGCCGTGGCCCTAATTGTGATACGGCTTTCATGCCGTGGCTTCGCCCTAATTGTGATACGGTTTACATGCAGTGGCTTCTTCCCTAATCAATAACCTTGGTCGTTTCGACTTCATGTGATTGTGATATTTGACAGCTTCGGCCGAGTGTCTTTAAGGCATTTGTGATTGTCTTGGTAATTTCATTGGAGCCTTCGGGCATTGTGATTCATAATTAATTCAGTTCTAGTTTGGTTCATGTCGTGTAATTCATTGTGGTACTCTGTGATTATGATTCGCCGTTGGGCACTTATGTTCTAACCTGTTGAACAGGTATTAATAGTAGGCCGTGGGCATAGTATTTCACGAATGCTCAGTTCTTACATTGGTTTGTGAGCATCTCGTATTATTATCATTGTACCGTTTCATTCTGCCTTTGGATGCATATCATGTTATACATGTATTTGATATTCATTATCTGGATGGCCCGACCCCGTGGCGGGACATGTTTTCATGTTTTAGGTGCGTGCGAGAGAGAGTTGAGACACGGGGGCATGATGATGGCGGCGAGGCATTCGGCGATACTAGTCCGAGTTGTTCATTGTTGGTCGATCGATTGGAGTGTACTCGGTCTTGTCGATTGTTGTCGTGTTGTATTACCCGAACAGATGTTCGTGGATGCTGTTGTATTTCATTTTGGCCATGTAGGCCACTTTTGTCGTTGAAATTCCCTATCGGAATATTGTGTTGGATATCATGGGAGGGACTATGATTTTCCCTTGTTGTTTAATTTAACGTATTTTAGTCATGTTCGCCTGGTGGATCTCCTGGCGTGGGGTCCACGGCACTGTAATAACCCAATAGGATTTAGGGGTGTTACAAAAAGACACCCAAATTCCGACCATTTGGTGATAGTTCATTCGAGAAGGACCTCGTGAACAATCTTATATCACATATAGAAGCACTGTGGTAGAAATTCGTCCGATTCTCAAATAATTTTCCGGTGACGAAAATTGGACGCCTAAAACCAAGTATAAAACCGTAAAAAGACACCCAAATTCCGACCATTTGGTGATAGTTCATTCGAGAAGGACCGCGTGAACAATCTTATATCACATATAGAAGCACTGTGGTAGAAATTCGTCCGATTCTGAAATAATTTTCTGGTGACGAAAATTGGACGCCTAAAACCAAGTATAAAACGGGAAAAAGACACCCAAATTCCGACCATTTGGTGATAGTTTATTCGAGAAGGACCTCGTGAACAATCTTATATCACATATAGAAGCACTGTGGTAGAAATTCGTCCGATTCTGAAATAATTTTCCGGTGACGAAAATTGGACGCCTAAAACTAAGTATAAAATCGTAAAAAGACACCCAGATTCCGACCATTTGGTGATAGTTCATTCGAGAAGGACCGGGTGAACAATCTTATATCACATATAGAAGCATTGTGGTAGAAATTCGTCCGATTCTGAAATAATTTTCCGGTGACGAAAATTGGACGCCTAAAACCAAGTATAAAACGGTAAAAAGACACCCAGATTCCGACCATTTGGTGATAGTTCATTCGAGAAGGACCACGTGAACAATCTTATATCACATATAGAAGCATTGTGGTAGAAATTCGTCCGATTCTGAAATAATTTTCCGGTGACGAAAATTGGACGCTTAAAACTAAGTATAAAATCGTAAAAAGACACCCAGATTCCGACCATTTGGTGATGGTTCATTCGAGAAGGACCTCGTGAACAATCTTATATCACATATAGAAGCACTGTGGTAGAAATTCGTCCGATTCTGAAATAATTTTCCGGTGACGAAAATTGGACGCTTAAAACTAAGTATAAAACCGTAAAAAGACACCCAAATTCCGACCATTTGGTGATGGTTCATTCGAGAAGGACCGTGTGAACAATCTTATATCACATATAGAAGCATTGTGGTAGAAATTCGTCCGATTCTGAAATAATTTTCCGGTGACGAAAATTGGACGCCTAAAACTAAGTATAAAACCGTAAAAAGACACCCAAATTCCGACCATTTGGTGATAGTTCATTCGAGAAGGACCTCGTGAACAATCTTATATCACATATAGAAACCGTGGTAGAAATTAATCGATTCTGAAATAATTTTCCGGTGACGAAAATTGGACGCCTAAAACCAAGTATAAAACCGTAAAAAGACACCCAAATTCCGACCATTTGGTGATAGTTCATTCGAGAAGGACCGCGTGAACAATCTTATATCACATATAGAAGCACTGTGGTAGAAATTCGTCCGATTCTGAAATAATTTTCCGGTGACGAAAATTGGACGCCTAAAACCAAGTATAAAACGGTAAAAAGACACCCAAATTCCGACCATTTGGTGATAGTTCATTCGAGAAGGACCTCGTGAACAATCTTATATCACATATAGAAGCACTGTGGTAGAAATTCGTCCGATTCTGAAATAATTTTCCGGTGACGAAAATTGGACGCCTAAAACTAAGTATAAAACCGTAAAAAGACACCCAAATTCCGACCATTTGGTGATAGTTCATTCGAGAAGGACCGGGTGAACAATCTTATATCACATATAGAAGCATTGTGGTAGAAATTCGTCCGATTCTGAAATAATTTTCCGGGATGAAAATTGGACGCCTAAAACTAAGTATAAAACCGTAAAAAGACACCCAGATTCCGACCATTTGGTGATAGTTCATTCGAGAAGGACCACGTGAACAATCTTATATCACATATAGAAGCATTGTGGTAGAAATTCGTCCGATTCTGAAATAATTTTCCGGTGACGAAAATTGGACGCTTAAAACTAAGTGTAAAATCGTAAAAAGACACCCAGATTCCGACCATTTGGTGATGGTTCATTCGAGAAGGACCTTGTGAACAATCTTATATCACATATAGAAGCACTGTGGTAGAAATTCGTCCGATTCTGAAATAATTTTCCGGTGACGAAAATTGGACACTTAAAACTAAGTATAAAACCGTAAAAAGACACCCAAATTACGACCATTTGGTGATGGTTCATTCGAGAAGGGCCGGGTGAACAATCTTATATCACATATAGAAGCATTGTGGTAGAAATTCGTCCGATTCTGAAATAATTTTCCAGTGACGAAAATTGGACGCCTAAAACTAAGTATAAAATCGTAAAAAAACACCCAGATTCCGACCATTTGGTGATAGTTCATTCGAGAAGGACCTCATGAACAATCTTATATCACATATAGAAGCACTGTGGTAGAAATTCGTCCGATTCTGAAATAATTTTCCGGTGACGAAAATTGGACGCCTAAAACCAAGTATAAAACCGTAAAAAGACACCCAAATTCCGACCATTTGGTGATAGTTCATTCGAGAAGGACGGCATGAACAATCTTATATCACATATAGAAGCACTGTGGTAGAAATTCGTCCGATTCTGAAATAATTTTCTGGTGACGAAAATTGGACGCCTAAAACCAAGTATAAAACGGTAAAAAGACACCCAAATTCCGACCATTTGGTGATAGTTTATTCGAGAAGGACCTCGTGAACAATCTTATATCACATATAGAAGCTTGTGGTAGAAATTAAATCGATTCTGAAATAATTTTCCGGTGACGAAAATTGGACGCCTAAAACTAAGTATAAAATCGTAAAAAGACACCCAGATTCCGACCATTTGGTGATAGTTCATTCGAGAAGGACCGGGTGAACAATCTTATATCACATATAGAAGCATTGTGGTAGAAATTCGTCCGATTCTGAAATAATTTTCCGGTGACGAAAATTGGACGCCTAAAACTAAGTATAAAACCGTAAAAAGACACCCAGATTCCGACCATTTGGTGATAGTTCATTCGAGAAGGACCACGTGAACAATCTTATATCACATATAGAAGCATTGTGGTAGAAATTTGTCAGGTCTGAAATAATTTTCCGTGTGAAAATTGGACGCTTAAAACTAAGTATAAAATCGTAAAAAGACACCCGATTCCGACCATTTGGTGATGGTTCATTCGAGAAGGACCTCGTGAACAATCTTATATCACATATAGAAGCACTGTGGTAGAAATTGGTCCGATCTCAAATAATTTTCCGGTGACGAAAATTGGACGCTTAAAACTAAGTATAAAACCGTAAAAAGACACCCAAATTCCGACCATTTGGTGATGGTTCATTCGAGAAGGACCGTGTGAACAATCTTATATCACATATAGAAGCATTGTGGTAGAAATTCGTCCGATTCTGAAATAATTTTCCGGTGACGAAAATTGGACGCCTAAAACTAAGTATAAAACCGTAAAAAGACACCCAAATTCCGACCATTTGGTGATAGTTCATTCGAGAAGGACCTCGTGAACAATCTTATATCACATATAGAAGCACTGTGGTAGAAATTCGTCCGATTCTGAAATAATTTTCCGGTGACGAAAATTGGACGCCTAAAACCAAGTATAAAACGGTAAAAAGACACCCAAATTCCGACCATTTGGTGATGGTTCATTCGAGAAGGACCTCGTGAACAATCTTATATCACATATAGAAGCACTGTGGTAGAAATACGTCCGATTCTGAAAAAATTTTCCGGTGACGAAAATTGGACGCTTAAAACTAAGTATAAAACCGTAAAAAGACACCCAAATTCCGACCATTTGGTGATGGTTCATTCGAGAAGGACCTCGTGAACAATCTTATATCACATATAGAAGCATTGTGGTAGAAATTCGTCCGATTCTGAAATAATTTTCCGGTGACGAAAATTGGACGCCTAAAACTAAGTATAAAATCGTAAAAAGACACCCGATTCCTACCATTTGGTGTTAGTTCATTCGAGTATGTCCTCTTGAACAATCTTATATCTCATATAGAAGCATTGTGGTAGAAATTAAATTCTCAAATAATTTTCCGTGACGAAAATTGGACGCCTAAAACTAAGTATAAAGCGGTAAAAGACACCCAAATTCCGACCATTTGGTGATAGTTCATTCGAGAAGGACCTCGTGAACAATCTTATATCACATATAGAAGCATTGTGGTAGAAATTCGTCCGATTCTGAAATAATTTTTCGGTGACGAAAATTGGACGCCTAAAACTAAGTATAAAATCGTAAAAAGACACCCAGATTCCGACCATTTGGTGATAGTTCATTCGAGAAGGACCTCGTGAACAATATTATATCACATATAGAAGCAACCTTGTGGTAGAAATTCGTCCGATCTCAAATAATTTTCGGTGACGAAAATCGACGCTTAAAACTAAGTATAAAATCGTAAAAGACACCCGATTCCGTCCATTTGGTGATGATTCATTCGAGTATTACCGCGTGATCATTCTTATTTCACATATAGAAGCACTGTGGTAGAAATTCGTCCGATTCTGAAATAATTTTCCGGTGACGAAAATTGGACGCCTAAAACTAAGTATAAAATCGTAAAAAGACACCCAAATTCCGACCATTTGGTGATAGCTCATTCGAGAAGGACCGCGTGAACAATCTTATATCACATATAGAAGCACTGTGGTAGAAATTCGTCCGATTCTGAAATAATTTTCCGGTGACGAAAATTGGACGCCTAAAACTAAGTATAAAATCGTAAAAAGACACCCAGATTCCGACCATTTGGTGATAGTTCATTCGAGAAGGACCGGGTGAACAATCTTATATCACATATAGAAGCATTGTGGTAGAAATTCGTCCGATTCTGAAATAATTTTCCGGTGACGAAAATTGGACGCCTAAAACCAAGTATAAAATCGTAAAAAGACACCCAAATTCCGACCATTTGGTGATAGTACATTCGAGAAGGACCTCGTGAACAATCTTATATCACATATAGAAGCACTGTGGTAGAAATTCGTCCGATTCTCAAATAATTTTCCGGTGACAAAAATTGGACGCCTAAAACCAAGTATAAAACCGTAAAAAGACACCCAAATTCCGACCATTTGGTGATAGTTCATTCGAGAAGGACCGCGTGAACAATCTTATATCACATATAGAAGCATTGTGGTAGAAATTCGTCCGATTCTGAAATTGGGCACAAAAAACTAAGTACAAAACCGTAAAAAGACGCCCAAATTCCGACCATTTGGTGATGGTTCATTAGATAAAGACCGCGTGAACAATCTTATATCACATATAGAAGCATTGTGGTAGAAATTCGTCCGATTCTGAAATAATTTTCCGGTGACGAAAATTAGACGCCTAAAACTAAGTATAAAACGGTAAAAATGTAATACCCGAGATTTCTGATATGTATTTGGAACTTGTGATATTATAATGGTTGCACTTTAATCTGAGTATTATTCTCCGTATCTCATAGTCCGGTGTTGTTGAGCGTATGATTTCATGAATGTGATTTAAAGATTTTGATTCTGCGCATGTAGCGCACGCTATCATCTAAGTGTAGCGTACGCTAACTTGGATTCATAGCGCACGCTACGAAGGAACCTTAGCGCACGCTACACGTGGTCAATATGATTGAGACGTGTTGGTAGGTGAGATCAGGCCGGGGATCTTGGTCGGATTGTGTCGGGATGAACCTGGACGGCTTTCAGGAAAAGCCAAGTCAACGTCTTAGCGCACGCTACTGATATGAGAATAGCGCACGCTAAGTGCTGAGTCTGATGAAGTCGATGGCCGTTAGCGCACGCTACGAGTATGGACTAGCGTGCGCTAATAACCATTTTCTATAAATAGGACAGCATCCTTTTCGTATTTTCAGTCTTTTCTCTTCCCACATCCGAATCCTTATACTTAGAGTATTACTCTCCACATCCTAAACACTTCATATCAGCATCCTAGCTCGTGTTGAAGATTGTAGATCATTGAGGATTGGTGTTCAAGCCTTCGACGTTGGATTGCTTCGAATTCCTCCTTGTTCTCCACTACTTTGAGGTAGGTGATTCTTCACCAATACTAAGTACTAGTATGAAGGGCGTTTTGATCATGATTATCTAGTCAGATAAATTCGTTAGAAGTCGAACATCATGTGTTAGAAGGATATTTTTGACGTTTTGGCACTTATTCATCGTATGATCCATTGAACCTTTTTACTATGTGGACTCCTAAGCATATTATGTATCTTCAAAACCGATCATGACGAGTATATGAAGATTACCTAGTTCGTATGTTTTACGTAAGGAATCATATGTTTTGGGACTTGGAATGAACGGAACTTAGAATATTTTCTTGAAAATCAAGATGAATTATGGTGTAGTAATGATGATACGTATCCTTGTGTCTCGTAGTCATTTAATCCATAAAGATCTTTCATAAACCGTATGAGCATGATATGCACGGAGTTGGCATGTATTAACACTGAGGATTTCATGAGTTTTCATCACCTTTAGCTCAAGTTTTACCCAGTAGTGACTGCCATGCACGATTAGCGTACGCTAAGATGTATATATTAACGTGCGCTATCGGGAACGAGTAACATGCGCTACGTTGGATACGTAACGTACGTTATATCATCAGGCGAGCGATCGTTTCGAGAAGATCGATTACACAGCTAGCGCACGCTAAACCTGGTCATTTGCGTACGTTAACGGGCAGGCTTAGCGCACGTTACGTAGAGTACGTAGCGCGCGCTAAGTAGTTCAGACAGAATTCTTTTTTTTTAGAGCTTGCGGCCGTAAACCGGATTGTTAGACGTTCGTACACCTTGAGAGGAATTCTTTATTATTTCTTAGGTCTGAGCCTTTCATAGGGGACGATCGAGGGGCGGTGGCATACGGACGCGTGTCATTTGTTGGAGTATTTCATTCTTGCCATTTTCGAGGCAAGTATCATATGTTGAGTTTGATTTATATTGGAACCTGGAATCATGCTTATGGTTTTGTTCATGTTGTCAAACATGAGATGTATTTCTGTAATTTCTCATGGTATTCGTTGTTAATTGTTCGTATTGATGAACATATTGAAATGCATATATGTATGCATAATTGATTGATTTATGGTATAAATGATCCGAGGGGATCATGAGGATCTATGCTGAGGGCGCTGGATCGAATGTCCACCATGCGTTGGTCCGACGGGATCATCATGGTGATCTATCTTGAGCACCGGATCGGCGGACGGGTTTTCCACCATGCGTTGGTCCGACGGGATCATCATGGGGATCTATACCAAGGGCGCCGGATCATTTGGATTACCCTGTACTGTGTTGATGGAATCGTGAGGATTCGCATCGTTGGATTCCGGTGACGGAAGTCCATTTTGCATGTTTTATGATGCACTGATGATTTATGTATTATGATACTTGTACTAGCATTGTTTTGCTAACCCCTTCGGGGGTGGACATTGTTTTGATGTTCAGGTAGCCGAGGAGTGGGGAAGAAACCACAGTACGGACAGGACGATGAAATGGCTCAGTGATGTGGTTGATGTTATTGTTATTGTGATTTGTCTTCTTGGTTCATTTAGTACTCGAGTATGTCTGTTTTAATAATGTCATTTCGATATGGTTGTATAAGTTAACTCATTTGATCGGTTGAATCAAATCTGTATTTTGAACTTCAGTTGTACGATTGGATTATATTTACATTTCTTTTAAATTAGCCTTGTAAATCCTTACTTAAAGGGTTTACGGCGTTGTAATTATTCCGAATATCTCGGGGTGTTACAGAATATGGTATCGGAGCTAAGATTCATGGATATCTTGGCAGTCGGGTTAGTTAGTGCATTTACGTTATTTGATTATTGGTCGTTTGTAACATCAACTGCCGAGCGGCATCGTCGTGTGGACCGTGGTTGTAAGTTTCCTAATCTCAAATACTACCGTTTTAATTAATTCATGTTTTGTAAACATTGATGGACTTCCTTTTAGAAAGTTTGCCCTGGATATTGAGTATTTGTGTTTACAGTATGTTGAGAGGAGGTCGTGGACGCAGACGCGGTCGTGGACGCGGACGTGGAAATGTGAGACAAGAAGATTCGGTGTCTACCCCAGAAATAACCGCTAGCCGAACGGATTCCCATTCCGGGGGACAACAGGGATCAGCAAATAATAATGCAGATCCTAACGTGCCGGGAGTGCTTCAGCAGGTGGTTGCCCAAATAAACCAGTTTGCCCAAGTTGTGGATCGCATGCAGACGGCGATGGGACAGCAGCATAACGTGGATAATCGGGGAGATAAATGGCTTACCGAGGTGATCAAATTGCATCCTCCGAAATTTGACGGTTCGGCTGATACGCTTTCTTGGGATCACTGGTTGAAGGAATTAGAGAAGATTTTTGTGGGGATTAACTGTCCCAATGATAGAAAGGTTCCGGTCGCCCAGTATCTTCTGACAGGGGAGACTTTCGACTGGTGGGAGGCCATTCGACCGGAGGAGCATAATGTTGACTGGACGGAATTCAAATTAATGATGGAAGCGCAGTATTGTCCTCGCCCAGTTAGAGAGGCCCGAGTTCGGGAGTTTTTATCACCACAAAATTCAGAAGCATATGTGACGGACGTGATTAAGACCTTTAATCACCAGCTGACTTATGTGCGTCACTTGGTCAGGACCGAGGCGGAGAGGATTTTCCATTTTGACATGCGAATGAAGCCGGAAATTCAGCAATATATGTCCGGATTTGAATGTACCACTTTGCGACAAGATCGTGACAAGGCGTTGGCCTATGATATGAAGGAGGCGTGAGAGAGAAATCGACGGAAGCAAAGAAGCGAAAGTGGTGGCAACTTCACGGAGAATAAGAGTAGTGGGCCTCGCGAGGCAGTCCCTTTTCATTCATCCAGAGGCCTCCGCATCCTTCTCGAGGAGGGAAGAAGTTCCGGCAGCACCAACCGCTTTGAGACGCAGGAAGAAATGTTATAAGCGTGGCAAAGCGGGCATATTCGACGTGGATCGTTTCATGCTGCGTGACTGTTTGAGTGTGGACAGAAGGACATCGCGCAACATTTTGTGGGAATGCGACTAGATCTTTTGGCACTCGCACTCCTGCAGTTCCGAAGGACACTAGTATAAACCAGAGCCTTGTGATCGGTTTCCCCTTGTGAGAATGTTGGGAAAAGAGAGGCATCCAAATACGATCCGTTCCTCCGTATTTACGAGATGAAGAAGGATGATCAAAACACACATTGCATCGTGTACGATTCAGATCCTTTTGCAACCAGTTAGTGTCTTGTTCGATTCGGGAGCTACGCATTCTTTTATATCTTTGAACTTTGTTAATCGTTTGAAAATCTCGTGCTTGTATAATTGTGAACCTTATGTTGTGGGATTACCGAGCGGAGAGAAAATTGTGGGAACCCTAGAAGCTAGAGATTTTCCAGTGTCTATAGGAGGGAGAGAGTGGCTATCGAATCTTATTCTAGTTGACATCTACAGTGACGATTTAATTCTCGGAGACGATTGGCTCAACCGTTATGGAGCTATTTTGAATTACCGAAAGAGAGTTATTACTATCATTGCTGATGACGGATCTGAACACTTATTCCGAGGATGGAGACCGAGAAGCTCGGGAAAATTGATCAAAGCAATGAAAGCCGTGAAATTACTGAAGCAGGGATGTCATGGACTTTGGTGCTATGCCATGAGGAAAGAGGAAGGAATAGAGCTCTCATCGATTCCAGTTGTGAATGAATTCTCCGACGTATTTCCTAACGAACTACCTGGGTTACCTCCGCAAAGAGAGGTGGAATTCACTATCGAATTAGAGCCTGGAGCCGCTCCTATTTCCAGAGCACCATACCGCATGGCGCCAACCGAGATGTATGAACTCAAGAAGCAACTGGAGGAATTGTCACAGAAGGGTTATATTCAACCTAGCGTTTCTCCTTGGGGAGCGCCCGTTCTCTTTGTCCGGAAGAAAGACGGATCCCTCCGACTATGTATTGATTACAGGGAGCTCAACAAGATGACGATCAAGAATAAGTATCCTATACCTCGGATCGACGACTTGTTTGATCAACTGCAAGGGGCAAGGGTATTCTCGAAGATTGACTTGCGATCAGGATACCATCGATTGAGAATTAAGGAATCGATTTACCGTTCTGCTTTCGTGTCCCAGACGGCATTATGAATTTGTAGTGATGCCATTTGGACTTACCAATGCTCCTGCGGTATTCATGCAATTGATGAATTGGGTATTCTTAGAATACTTGGATAAATTTGTGGTTGTCTTCATTGATGACATCTTGATATATTCGAAGGACGCAGAGGAGCATGCCGAACATTTGCGTGTGGTTTTGAGCACCTTGAGGAAGGAACAGCTGTATGCAAAACTTTCCAAATGCGAGTTCTGGCTTAGGGAAGTAACTTTCCTTGGGCATGTGATATCAGCTGACGGAGTTCAGGTGGACCCGAAGAAAGTCGAAGCAATCTTGGAATGAGAAGTTCCTAGTAATGTGAAACAAGTCCGGAGTTTCCTAGGACTTGCTGGATATTATCGCCGCTTTGTAGAGGGATTTTCCAAAATTACTCGTCCGCTCACTCAGCTGTTGCAGAAAACTCAAAAGTTTACGTGGGATGAGAAATGCCAGACTGGTTTTGATGAACTTAAGAAGAGACTGACAACAACACCTATATTAGCGTTACCAGATGGAACTGATGGATTCATGGTATACAGCGACGCTTCAAATCAGGGTCTGGGATGTGTGTTGATGCAAAAGGATAAGGTGATTGCCTATGCTTCTCGGCAATTGAAACCGTATGAGGTTAATTACCCGACTCATGATCTGGAGCTAGCAAATGTGGTCTTTGCCTTGAAAATTTGGCGACATTATTTGTACGGCACTCGTTGTGAATCTTTACAGATCATAAGAGCCTCAAGTACATTTTCATTAGAAAGAATTAAACATGAGGCGTAGAAGGTGGCTGGAATTGATCAAGGATTACGACTTGGAGATTCTCTATCATCCGGAAAGCAAACATAGTAGCCGATGCTTTGAGCCGTAAACCTGCTCTTCGAGTGTTGGAAGCACTTACATCCCAAACCAAAGATTCAATGAACCGATCCGCGAAGGGATTGAAGTATGGGCACCAGGAATCCAAGGGCAACTATATGTGATGGAACTGACTTCATCACTAGTCGAGGAGATCAAATCTAAGCAGTTGAACGATTCTCTGATCCTTCGGTTATGTGACGAAGTAAAGAAAGGAAAGGCCCCAGGATTCGTGATACAAGATGATGGAGTTCTGAGATTTCAGAGTCGAGTTTGCGTTCCCGATGATGATGATTTGAGACGGACAATTCTGAAGGAAGCTCACAGCGCGCCCTATTCTATTCACCCGGGCAGCAGTAAAATGTATAAAGATCTTAAACAAAACTTCTGGTGGGGGAATATGAAGAAGGACGTAGCAGATTACGTTTCGAAGTGTTTGACTTGTCAGTAGGTTAAGATTGAACATCAGCGACCTGCCGGAATGTTAAAGCCGCTTCCTATCCCTGAGTGGAAGTGGGAGGATATCTCGATGGATTTCATCACCAGTATGCCAAGGACTAGAAAGGGAATGAACATGATTTGGGTTATAGTTGATAAACTAACCAATTCGGCTCATTTACTAGGAACTAAAGATACATGGGGACCTGAGAGATTGGCAAGAGTATTTATTGCGGAGATAGTCAGATGGCATGGGACGCCGAAGACCATTATTTCGGATCGAGATGGTCGCTTCGTGTCGCACTTCTGGAAGGCAGTTCACAGGGCTTTGGGGACTGAGCTCAACTTTAGCACGGCTTATCATCCCCAAACGGACGGTCAGTCCGAAAAGACTATACAAACAGTAGAAGACATGCTTAGAGCTTGTGCTTTGGATTGGTCAACTGATTGGGAAGTTCATTTGCCATTGATTGAATTCACCTACAATAATAGTTGGCATGCTTCTATTAAGATGGCACCATTTGAAGCTTTGTACGGGAGAAGATGTCGATCACCCCTGTGCTGGGATGATTCTTCGGACTTGATCGGGACAAAACCGGAATTGATAGTTAAGACTCAAGAGAAGATAGCTTTGATTCGGGAAAGATTGTTGACTGCCCAGAGTCGACAGAAGTCTTATGCAGACGTACGTCGTCGCCCTCTAGAGTTCGACGTTGGGGACCATGTACTATTGAAGGTGTCTCCTACACGAGGGATTTTCCGTTTTGGGAGGACAGGTAAGCTAAGTCCGAGATATATCGGGCCATTTGAGGTCCTAGAGAGAGTTGGGGATTTATCATACAGGTTGGCTTTACCACCATCGCTGAGTCACGTTCACAATGTGTTTCACGTATCCCAATTGCGGAAGTATGTACCGGACCCCAGTCACGTCATTGATTTCGACGAGATCGAGATAGCTAATGACGGCACCTTCGAAGAGAGACCAATCAAGATACTTGAGAGTCGGATCAAACAATTGAGGAATAAACCAATAGACTTGGTTAAAGTACAATGGTCACGACATGGAGCTGAAGAGGCCACTTGGGAAACAGAGGACAGTATGAAGGCTAGATATCCAGAGTTGTTTTCATCTTAAGTTTCGGGACGAAACTTCTTTTTAGGGAGGAAGGATGTAATACCCGAGATTTCTGATATGTATTTGGAACTTGTGATATTGTAATGGTTACACTTTAATCTGAGTATTATTCTC